>QLSS01000371.1:97399-109984 GCA_024372645.1 Trichomalopsis sarcophagae
TGCAATCTGTCCGCGCAGACGGGGGACTAACTTATCGCAGTCGAAAGGAAAAACACATGTCGCTGGAAGCTGTATACATCGGCGTGGGATAGTTTGTATACGTATCCCAGAATTATCTACGCCAAGTTTGTATAAGGAGCATTTCTCGAATACATTCCGTAAAGTAGAGGAAAACACCTGTACGCGGGTCGTCGTCTCTACCTGCGCAAAGGAGGAGGAGCATGAACCCACCACTAAATTTTTTTTCGGGACACGGAGAAGGGAAGATTGGGACTTATACATACTACGGTTACTGGCTCACTTTGAGAGGGGGAAGAATTCTCGGTCGCTAGGGGAGGGAAGGGAGGGATCGACACTCCCTCTATCTAGAAATACACAGCTCGGATTCTGGCTCACTTCGAGAGGGGGAAGAATTCTCGGTCGCTTGGGGAGAAAAGGGAGGGATTGACAATCCCTCCATTTAAAATACACAGTTCGGATTCTGGCTCACACTGAGAGAGGAGGGGGTGAGCCAGAATCCGCATGAGCCAGTATGCCTATAGCCTATCTACTATTGATGTTAAATGTAGGAGGGCCAACTCAGAAACGCAGGTTACTTTTAGCCAGTGTAACCACATCGATCATGCTAGATGGAGCCCTAATATGGACAGATGCGATGCGGGTAACATCGTATGCAAATTGACTACTATGTATAGGCGAAGTGCACTTAGAGTGGCGTCCACTTACCTACGGTATCGGACGATGCTGTTTGCATTATAGCAGGCATGCCACCCATTGACCTTTTAGCGTTGGAAAGAAAGGACGTATTCGAAGCTAGGAGACTTTCGAATGACATAAGCTAGAAAGAGATCTGGGATGCATCAAGAAAGAAGACGATGGCTAAATGGCAAATAAGATGGGACGCTAGTGGCAAGGGGCGATCAACGAATACACGATCAAGTAGAATTAAGCAATGAGAGAATGTTCCCGGGGGAAAATTCTTTCTTGACTCGAATTCCTATCGTACATCGACTGATGCATTTTTCAAATACTCATTTTGCTTTGAACAATCAATTACGATAAGAGGTAGGTAAATGTAGTGTTGCTTTTTCAGCATATTCGTGATCGGAAGGTGAATAACTTGTGATGGGACTTCAATGATCTTGTAGCATGGTGGTACTGTAGGAAATAACTCGTGTACAGTATGCACTTGCTACCGTTAGTATAAGCACCAGTAGTAATGCTGCACTCAACTCGTAGAGCGTTGACCTTAAGAATAGATACTGGTAGATCGGAGCTATGAATAATGTTTGCTTCAAAAATGCGTTGTGTGAAGCCTAGTAGTTGAGCAATCAAATCTCGGACGAAAATGAATGATATGACTACACTTAATTACACTGCAAAGAGTGTTATTATTGGATTTAAGAGATATTGATATACCTTTTAAGGCTAACCGTATCATGAAGATAATTTTCTATATCTTCAATCTCGTAGTTACCTGTCGGCAAGTCAATTATTTCCTTACCTACAAAGAACTTGTTATTGTCTGTATCTATATCAGGAATTATGTTTGTTAGGGTAATAGCGAGTTTACCGAACTAACAATGTGATGTTGCAAAAAAGAAACACGGGTGCTGGCTTACTCTCCCATACGAGGGAGATCAGTACAACCGACTATCGCAGCAGAACTGTCTGATTTTATAGAATTGATTACATTCGGAAAATATTAATAGAGGCAACTTATTTGATTCTTGTAGACGAAGGTAATTGCTGACTTGATCCGAAACAACACCAAAATATTTGCAAAATTAAAATGACTCTCTCTTAAAATCAGTCGGGCTTCCCTCCTTCAGAACAATTATATAAGACGTCAAATCAATTAAAACTCAATGGGCTAAATTCTTTTTCTATGACTTTATTTAGTAGGCTGAAAAACTTCTAATACACAATACTACACGTACAACTTTGACTTCAAAACTCTAATCGAAACTTTGACTAAAACTCTAGTATCAAACTCTAAATTGAACTTGATGCGGTACTCAAAATCAACAAATGCGCCCTTCTTTGAGGAGCGTACACACTAGATTGAATTAGTCGAGGGAGGCAAGCTTGAAGAAAGCGTCACAGCTTTCTCCCACACAGGGTCTTTACTTCTCTATACTCCGCACTTCAGCTTAGCCGCGCTCTCCAGTCAACGGCTAAACTGCAGTGTTGGCTATGCACGCGCGCTTCAGACGAAGGAGAAGAAATTGTTTTGGTTTTGGGTTTTTTCGTGTATTCGTTAAGCGTCGAAGTTTCTGGAATTTCCGTTGGCTTTGTTTGATTCTATATAATAATTCTGAATATTCATCCAGAAACTTCGTCACTTAACAAGTTAAATGTGAGCAGTTTAACTAATCCCAGAACGTAATTTTTTATTTAAAAATAGTTCAATAGGAGAAAAATATTAAACTCCAAGTATAGAAGTTGTAGCAGAGAGATTCAGAGTTAATAAATCTTCCATGAGAGTTAGACTAATATTGACTTATCAGCTATTTATTCATCTTCGTATATAGGCTTTTACTTAAAAACTTGAGACAAAGATGACCACAAATGAATCTTGATATCTTTCATGATTATATTTTACTTCATTACACTCAGATAAAGTAATAATTCTATTTAAGGTTGGTGGTTTCCAAAACTGTAAAAATAAACCACATTTGAACCACGCTTACGATGAATACCCAATGAGTACCAGGGATACGAGTATTATCCAAATTTACTATTGCTGATTTATTGTAATGCAGACCATTTATCGGTAATGAATCACGCATAAATACACTGTGAAAGTTCGAGATCTTCATAATTTTAGCATACTTTAGAAGATCGAAATCTGTAAGAGCTTTCTTAGGCAATCTTACTTCGAGGATTTTGTTTTCTTTGTAACGTTGTGGCCTTGCTAGCGCGAAATCGGATAAGTGTGTCCCACCGAGCTTAGGAACCGACGCGCAAAGCTACCACGTTAACAAAAGAATCATCGTGTGACGACCAGGAACTCGCCTCGGCTACTCAGCACCTCCATCTTGTTGGACCGCTGAGAGTTGTTGCGTGTTTATTAGTCAGCGTCGGTAATAACCATAGTAATAACAATAGTCACGCTGCTTTTCTTTCGCCCCCGAATTATTATTTTAAATGTGAATCCTCCCCCCTTGAGAACGTATCTTGTCTCTGAGAAACAACATCCGCCGTTATTTTTAGGTACGTGGTCCTCTAAGTGGAAAAGGAGAAACTGAAATTTGTGTTCGATGTATTTCGGTGAAAGAGAAAAAAAATTTTATCAGAATGATTCGATATATTCGGAGGGGCAAAGGGCTTTAGTTTGCTTTTTGTTGTGATTGTGCTGTTTCTCTTCATTTTATGTAATGTTGTTAATGTTTTATGAGTTATTGCTCAGCACGTGATCTATATGTGTTTTATCATGTGTTGATGCTTTCACTCATGGCTCTTTGATGTGTCTAGCCTATGATAGTTTTCCTTGGCATACACACCTAGTGTGTGTGGTTAGTGAAATTTTGACTAGAGAATCCCCAGTGACGAGACTTTTATGGGTTTAAAGAATTTTTTTTTTTTATTCGGATGGGTGGGTGTAGGGATGTTTGAATCATTCTGTTTCTTTAATATTATTTGTTGGTATTGGACGTGCTTTTTTAAATAATATTCCACTTACAAAAATATGTTATTTATTTATTTGGGTCCCCCTAGTTTTTTGGTGCCATGTACAATGTGAATCAATAGAACAATTTTATAAAGATAGGTTGGTCTATCATATTCTTGTAGCCATAGTATTCGCTCTGAACCTTTTGACTGGGTTAATATTTTGGTCCATTGTTTTTTCTAGTGTGTTTGTTTGGTTATGTCTTTGTGGTAGTTCTTGTAGATCTATTTCCTCCATTATTATTACATCAGGTAATGTCGATTGGGTCCTGCTTGTTTGTTCGTTTTCTATGGTCATGTTTTCTTCTTTTAGGTCTTCTTGGACCGTTGTCTAATGTTGTTTGTGGGCTTCCATATATTGGTATTTCAGGTATTTTCCACATTCTTTATGGTGTTTTAGTGTTTCTTCATTCTATATTTCACATACAAAATCATGGTCTTCTTTGTTTCTGTAATTGTTAAT
Organism: Trichomalopsis sarcophagae; assembly: GCA_024372645.1. Classification (NCBI taxonomy): domain Eukaryota; kingdom Metazoa; phylum Arthropoda; class Insecta; order Hymenoptera; family Pteromalidae; genus Trichomalopsis; species Trichomalopsis sarcophagae. Next base: position 101,535 of record QLSS01000371.1, read on the forward strand.
TCTGCCGCATACACTGTGTTTCTTTCAGTATTCTGTCTCGTTCTTCTTGAGGTGCCGTGGCGATGCCCATTGTTCGAACATGTTACTGCAATGGTCCATTACTTTTTTGGCATCCCTCTTGTCGAAGTACTGCACGAACGCTTGGTACTTCCTGAGTGGTGTACCAAGTCCTGATTATGTTACTGCTTTTTGTGCAGGACGAAAATTATGTGAACCAAATACAGCAAATATCCTTCCGAATGTTTCAAAGTCCATGCCCAACGGAACCTGGGCACAGAACCTTAGTCCTGCCGTATCATCCAGTGGTCCTGTTATTATTTGTGGCATGGGTATTACTTTTTCGCATGGCGATTTCTTTGGTTGTGCTGTTGATGATGTTTTTAATGACATCGCGAATAGTGGTGGTCGAACTGCTGGTGGTAACAGTGGTAATATCGGGAGGACCAGTGGTATATGTTTGTTGCTGGTGCCGGTTTTGTCTGCGTGGGGATATCTTGTATTGGTTGTTCTATGGTATCTTTTATTATTGCTGTTGCATATTCCACTACTTTCTTATTATGCAGAGGGATTTGATACCTCACTACTAATTTGGTGTTGCCTTATTGGTCCATGTACACTTTCGCTATCTCACATGGTCCAAATTGTTTTAAATTTGCTTGTATGTCCTCCGGGTTTCCCGTTATGCTTGTTGACATGGTTTTTCGTTTATTCTGTTGACCCTTATTACTACTCCTGGTTCTTCAGTGATGGCTGGTGGTCCTTGGTCTTGTTCAATGACAAAATTTAATATTTTAGGGCGGTATCACCTAAGCCCTGTCTATATTCATTTGGTACGGCTTTGACTGGGCCCGTTCTATCTTGTAGTTCCTTGCCTAAGCCCTTGCCTGCTATGTAGCCCATTTTCTCCATTATGATTTGTGATTTTGATTTGGTATATGTTTTAATCACCCTGTTCTTATTTTCTTCTTTTGCATACTCGATGTTTTCTATATACAGTTGTAGTGTGGCTGTTGGTGTGAAAGCGTTGATACATGGTCCATGTGTCATGAAGCTGTTCATGGCGTCTTCTTTTTGTCCTATGAATGTTATAAGGACTTTGATATCTATTTTGTTCTGGCCCATTTTCCTGTAACAAAGAGGAATGAGAGATAGAAGGTATCATTGCATGTTGTAATGTAAGATATTGTTTTAGGGTCTGACATATTTGGTCATGCATGTTTATTTGTTTTAGGGGTTATATACTTTGTCTATTTATCATTGGGGGTTTATTGAGGTCCGTTTTCTTTTTCAATTCAAATAGAAAACAAGATTTTGGTTATAGGGATTGGTGTGGGTGTTATGTTGTAGCGTATAGGATAATTTGTGTTTATGAGAGATATCAGTCCTGCGGAAACGCTGGTCATCATTTATCTTTTATTCGTGTGTGTGTAGGTTTGAGGTTAATCTATGAAAAAGAAAATAGATTCAAGAGACGTGGCAGAACAGGTTCACTAACAGCAAGAGGTCTCTTTGATTTGTGAACGAAATTTGCATTTGTTCTGGTTTGACAGCTGAATATAACCAGGATTGATTATTTTCTAAGTATTTCAATTGGGTTTTTGCACTATCTTATGTAACAGGTTTTTAGTATTTCTGTGTTGGGGTTCAATAGCATTGCTACTTCGCAGTCCTTTAATGTAGATGTGCACTCAAATGGACCAAATATTGGACAGATGAAGGCATAGTGTGTCTTTGTGCATTTAATTGTGGGTTCCACGTCAAACTTAACGTATCTTTCTTGATTGGAATTTATTGCTATATATTCTTTCAGATATCTGAGTACTTTCAAAACTTTCTGGTTGCTTTTTATTAAGTCGTTTAGTGTTGATTCTAAGCGTTTCACGTATACTGTTATTTGTACTAGATACTAGATTTTAGTTCCTCATCTTTTAACTTTTTTAATTTTGTTTATTGTTATGGTCATGCTTGCTTCGAATCCCTGGATCACTTTCTAGTAATTTTTGGTTATGTTATATAGTTCTTCAAATTGCGCTGAGACTATATGCGCATTTTCGTCCATTATCTGCACGATTTTGTCTGGTGCTGAAATAACGTGTCTATGTTCTTGTTGATATTGTCTACATCACTGGTGACTAGACCGAATAAGCTTTTGCTTACTGAGCCTATTATTCCTAGCGGTGCTATTCTTTTCACTCGAATGCTTCTGGGGTTTCTCTCTGCTGGATACGATTGGTGTGTCATTGTTTTGAGGGTTTCATTTATTTGCTTTTGTACTTCATTCAAAGTTTGGTCTTTTAACTTTATAAGATCTAGCCCTAATGCATGTTTGTATTTTGTCTCTTCGATTCGCATTAAACAGCTGTTGTAGACGTCCTTGTATGACTCCAACGGTGCATGTATCTGCATGAACTCTTGCACCTCGATGTAGATTTGAATGTTCCAGTCAGCTCTCCTTGTTCTCATGACGTCCAATCTCTCGAACCAGGATTTGGGTCCAATAGGTCCATTTGCTATAGGTATTGACTTTGGACCGTTATTATTATTATATTTAAAACTATAAGCAAAAGTTGTGTTTAATTTTTTCATCCTGCAAATTTTAATATGAGTTAATGAAAGTTTATAAGAATTTTATGAATGTTTTCTTTAAAATTTATTTATTATTAATTACTCAGAATTGGTACCAGAGTTATCCTCTACATGTTTTAATTTATCTATATGTTTTCGAATTCTTTTACCATTAGGATATTCTAAAATTACATTTTTCCTACCAATAAATTCAATAATTGAGGTTCGGTAATAAGTCTGGCATAGCCTCCCACTTTTCCCTTAAATTTTCTAACCTTCTTATCGTAAACTTGTTTCAATTTATGTTTGTTTTCAATTTGTTTTTCCCCCGCGGAAAGTTCATCGAGTCGTAATATGAGATCTCTAATGTATGTGTTATAGGTTCTTAACTTTTAATCAGAGAGTATTTTTATAGGGAAACGGGCTATTCTACCATAGACTAATTCGAAAGGAGTGAAGTTAGTTGCTGAGTGTACGCTAGTATTGTACGTAAACGTCGCGAAGAGTGCTAATTTGTCCCAATCGTCGCATTTTTCGGAATAAATTCTGATAAACTCGACATGGGGCGCATGGCTTCTTTCGAGAGAGCCATTGGTTTGGGGTCTATAGCCAGAAGTGGTTAAGCGGTTTACTTTGAATAAGTTTAGCATGCATTGAACTATGTTAGATAGGAAACTGGTTCCTCGATCGGATAAAATTGCTCTGGGTGCTCCTAATTGACAAATAAGGTGTCTGATTAATGCGTTTGCTATTGTGGTGGCGTTCAAAATTTTAATAGGTATTGCAATGAGATATTTGGTCAGATTACATTGCATTGTTAGCAAATAGCAATTCCCGCTGGGCGTCATTCTGAGTTTGCCCACTGTGTCTATTGATACTTTGTAGAACGCTTCAATAGGAGTATCGGTGATTAGCATGGGTTCTCTTGTTTTGAATCTTTCTATCTTCTTCTCCTGGCAGCTTTCTCACTTTCCGATGTAGTTTAAAATGTCATTCCTCATTCCAGGCCAATAATATCTCTCTTATTTTCTGATATGATCGATTTATACCTTTGTGTCCACCTGTTAGACTATCGTGTAGATTTGCTATGATTTGCTTCCTCTCGTTTTCCCTGGGTAGCTGGACTTTTCTGTAGCAGATCGTTATTTTGATTGTCGAATTGGAGAAAATTTTCATGAGCATTTCACTAATTAGACCAAGTTCCAAATCATCGATGAGTTCTACTCTTCTTGAAATTCTGAAACTTCTTATGTCTCTGTTGACCATTATCTGTTTGAGGTTCATTAGTCCGTTGTTTAAATCTTCAATTCTTATAGTGTTGAAGTATTTTTCCTTTAATACCACAGAAAGCACATTGTATTTCTTATAGGGTATAATCAGTATTTGACCAGTTTTGGTTTCTTGTTTTTCAGATTGAATGGTTCTATAGCTCCGATTTCCTTTAATAATTTTGATATTGAGCTGTTGCATTCACAGTCTTTTGATATGAAATGAACTATGTTATCCCTTTTATATGTTAGGCTCTCTTTTACAGTTTTCACATTGTCTTTTATTAGTACACAATCCACGCTCTTTCCAATTGTCGATCCATAATTTGTCTTGAAACTTGTTGTTGTGCCATATCTTTTGTTGACGGGTAACAGTTATTCGTTGATGAGCCAAGTGAAGGGCATTATTATTTCGGGTTGTTTTGAATACCTAATGTTCACTTCTGATTGTTCATTGTCTTCGATTTCTGTTAGGATACCTTTATTCTCTTCTTCATTGGTGCGTTTGGTGCTGTTTGTCTTAGATTGAGAGCCTTTTATTTTGGAGGTATCGGATATTCTGCCTTCTCCCGGTATGATTATAACATCGCTACTCAAATCTGATTCATGATCTGAGAGAGAGTCAGAATCATTTTCAGAATCATTCTCCATTCTCTTTTGCAGTTTTGCCTGTGTGCGACCTATTAACTCTTTTACCTTTTCTCCTAGGACTTGGTCTATGTGTTCAGTACCATAATGCAAGTTGAGTTCGTGTATTCTAAACCTCATTTGTTTAGTGATATCTTCTCCTTCTGAGAGACACAATGGTAAATCAGTGACCAACTCGTGCTCTGAATCCACTTCTTCTTTTTCTGGCATTATGCTCTTTTCTTGATATCTCTTTAGCCTTCTTCAAACTTCTTGCTTGCTTCTTCCACTTCTTCCTTGCTTAAAGCGGTCCTTATGGAACTTTCTCTTACGAAGTCATCATCTGTGTTTGGTTCTGTGTTCGAAGGTTCTTCTGCACTTCGATGTTACTGATTGCTCTATTTTGGCTGTCGGTCGATGACGTGTCTCCATCTGAGTCGGAGCCTTCTGATTGGTAATCATCAATTTTTAATCCACTGTACCTTGGGTCGGGCAATGGTGGATTATCGGTTTCACACCCTGCTAATGCTATGACCTGCGTGATGGCGAGAGTTTTCTACTGGTGAATGCCCCAGAATCGGTATCACTTTGGATATCCTTGCTACTTTCTTCTTTGCTAGTTGCAATGGTCTCTGATGTAGGTTTGGTCACTTTCAACAAAGGTTTATCCACGGGCTTATTTATTTTGGCAGACTTCACTGTCTTGGGCACTTTTGGTATTGCTCCTTGTTTGGTGTAAGTGGCTATTGGACTTTCTCCCTAGCGTTCTTTGCTCAATCGCGCTGTGATCCAATTTTGGTGCATTCTTGTTTATTTTCGCTCCTACTGGTCTCCCTCTTCCTCTTGGTACCGTAGTTCTTTCAGATGCTGAGTAAGCTCTGTTTCGAAAGGTTGTTCCATCAGTTGAAGCATTACTTTTGGCTTTATTCCCATTCTGTTTTGTCTTTTCATCTATAATCATGACCTTTATTTTTGGTAGATTTTCAATTATTTCCTTTTAGGTCATTTCTGGAGGAATTCTCGATAAGACATCATTATTCTTGTGAAGTTTGCCTGGCTTGTATTTAAAAGTGTACTCGTACCCGGTGAATATAAACATTCATCTCATTAATCTTTGTCCCGGATCCTTTCTAATGTGCATCCAATTTAGTGATTCATGATCACTGACCAAGATAAATTTGCGACATAATAAATATGGTCTGAATTGATGTAGCGTATATAATACAGCTAAACACTTCTTTTCTGTAGTGGAGTAGTTTCTTTCCGCTTTGTTTAATGCTCTTGATAGATATTGCACGGGGTGGTGGAATCCATCTTTCTCTTGACTTCGAACGGCTCCAATTGCGTTGTCCGATGCATCAGTCATGAGAGTGAATTCTTTGTTAAAGTCAGGGAATTGTAGTATGGGTTCCTCCATGAGGCACTGTTTTAATTTTTCGAAGCTCTCTTCGTATTTTTAGGCCCACTCAACATTCTTTTTCAATAGATCATCCAACGGTTTTGCAATTTTGGCAAAATCTTTAATGTACTTTCGATAATAGCCAAACATTCCAAGTACTTCTCTTATATTTTTTGCGCTTTTGGATGTGGCTAATTTGGCGATGACTGCAATTTTCTCTAGGTTTGGTTTAACGCCTCTTGCACTGATCACCGGCACACAAAATAAAAAAAGATGTCCGTACAAAAAATCAGACCCATGTATCCTTATGTTTTTCGAGTCGCTGAATTCGAATCCGGTGTCAGTTTGGCCCCATCACGTCAGGGTCAAGGTCAGTTCAAGGTCAAACTGAGAAGAAACGTTTCAAAGAAATTGTAGTGCCATCATGAGAAAAATCTGCCATCATGTTGACACTCCATCTTCCTTGGTATGACTGACCCGGATTCGGATTTAGCGACCAAAAAAATATAAATATATGGCATTACAATTTCTTTGAACCGTTTCTTCTCAGTTTGACCTTGAACTGATTATGACCCTGACGTCGACAGCGTCGACAGCGACTCGAAAAACATAAGGATACATGGGTCTGATTTTTTGTACGGACATCTTTTTTTATTTTGTGTGTCGGTGAATGCGCCCAATAAGCCCTTTCTTTTCTGAAGAATTTAATTTTATCTGGTTGCAGAACCAATTTCGCTTCCCTTAGTCTTTGCATAAAATTTCTGATTCTACTTTCGTGCTCTCGTAGATCTTTGCTATAAACAATGATGTCATCTAAATACACAAGCATTTCAATGTTCTGAAGTCCTCTAAGTGCTTTTTCCATTAGTCTTTGGAAAGTCGCTGTGGTATTTTTCAAACCTTCTGGCACTCTGGTATACTCGTAAAGTCTATTGATTGTTGTGAAAGCTGCTTTATAGCAGTCTTCGGGTGCCATTGGTATTTGTTGAAAGCGGCTTACTAAGTCGAAGATGGAAAAGTACGCTGTACCTCCCAATTGGTCCATGATATCTGCGATATTCGGTAATGGATATGCGTCTCTGATTGTATTTTTGTTCAATTATCTAAAACCAATCACCATACGCCATCTTGGATTTCCATGGCTGTCGGGTTTCTTTGGCACAATCCATATCGGTGAATTGCAAGGTAAATAGGATTCTCTTATGATTTTGTCTCTTAGTTTCTTGGCTACAGTGTCTCTCCCAACTTGCTTGTGCTGTGGCGGGTGTCTATATTGCTTTGTGTTTAAAGGTATATCGTTCTCTAAATGAATGAGGTGTTGAATCATATCAGTACATGGTAGTCTGACACCTGGTAGTAAGAATATAACTAAAGAGTCTTCAATTATTCGGTCCACTATATCTAGTTCTTCTCGATTGGGATGACTTCTCCTTATGGCTTCTTTCACCTTTTCCAGTCGTTTAATTCTATCTATTATTGCATCTCCATCAAACTCACTGTCTGTTTCTTGCAGGAAATCAGGTCCTGTGTCGAAAGGTATTAGTTCTTTTGGATCCACTTCTATCGTCACGTCTTGTTCACTGGTGTTGATAGCCATTATCTTACAGGTGTTGTTCACGTTTGTCACTACTCCTTCGCCCACGAATAGATTTTCGTTCCCCACGTCAATTCTTGGTATCCAGGTATCCGTATATCCTTCTTCAAGGTTGCTTTTGATTAAGTTGATTTGTATCACTTGTCTGATCCTCACTTTTATTGTATGTGTCACCTTCCCTGGAGTTTGTTCTGTCTCTTCGATTATTAATTGTTCTGTTACCTTATTTCTCTTTTCACTTGCAGGTTCTACTTTTAGTATTTCGTTGGTTTGTTTGGATTTATATCCTTTTCTTAAATTCTTTGGATTATGTTCTTCTTCGTGTCCTATGAACGGTATTGGGTGCATTACATCTTCGCTTATCATTAGCGCATTTTTGTAATAAGATATCACAACCTCTTCTTTCTTTAGATAACTGCATCCTAACATCCCATCAAATGGAATTGGAAAGTCATCCGACACTATTTGGAATTTTACTGGGGTACCTTTTATATCTAAATATATTGATGCGTACGTCTTCACAGTCTTGTTCGTGATTCCGCCTAATTCTCTAGCGTCAGCAGTGCTGATATGCATGTCGTCGTCTAATACACTTGCTTTAATTAGATTCACTGTAGCTCCATTGTCAATCGTGAATTTCACCCATGGTTCAGTGCTTCCAACTGGTATTCTTATTCTTACTGCTGTGGCTATATCGTCCTCCCAATAAACATTTTGAGGTACTTTGTACAGTTTGTGGAACACATTCTTGATACTTCTCTGGCCTCGACAAGATTGCCATTACTGGTGTCTTCGGCTGATTGTTGTGGGGGGTCATGGGGCGGGTGTGGGGGAGCTTCCATTTTTTCAAAAATAACATAAAAATGAATGATTTTTACGTTATTTGGTGGGGGGCACTGTGGGGGTGCGGGGGGGGGGAGTATCTCCCTAACAACTATATAATACAGGTATATATATATATATATATATATATATATATATATATATATATATATAT
>QLSS01000372.1:5768-80547 GCA_024372645.1 Trichomalopsis sarcophagae
CGAGCGAAGATTCTCTCTGAGAATCACGATCACGACACACACACACACAGACACGACACACGTTCTTCTTTCCGCAGCTTGTATTATTTTTCGAGAGGGGTTTTATGCCGAACGGCTTTCCCCTCTCATATTGAGCGTATTAAACACTCTTGTTTTCCGCTCAATCGATTTCTTTTATTTTTTCTCCCACACCTCACTCCTCGAAACACAAAATCAAAACAAGCTGGAATACTCGCCTAAGAGTATTAGCGCGCGACAATTCAATGTTGTAATCTAATTATTGCTTTTCATCAGTTAATCATGCATGCACAATCCTGGAATTGATTCGTACTGTCTGGCTATTATAGCTTGGTGTTGCTGGCTACGTCAAATGCCGGTAAGCGACTCTGGATTTCTTTCGTGCACTGTCTGGGCAGTGTAGGCTGACATTGCTAACTTCGTCAAGAATATCAAGATTACCCTGGAGGTGGATTTACTCACTCTCTCTCTCCCTCTCTCTGGTTGGTGTGCTTTTTGGCATTTCTGGGTAGTTCACCAACATGTGATTCTGTACATGGATTAATATTATTTGGTCATGCTGCTTTGTGTTTCTGACTTATATATATATATATATATATATATATATATATATATATATATATATATACACACACATATATATATATATATATATCTCTGAATACAACCCTGGAGTCAAATTCAAACCTTCTGACTATGCTGGATGCGTTTCTGTCTGCTTGAACCAGCTTCAAATGACCACAGAGCTATATTATCACTTTCTGGCAATCCTAGTTGGCATCGCTGGCTGTTTGAACCACGTCGAGATAATCTTGGAACTGGATTCATATGTTTCGTAGGAGTTTTAATTGATGTTTTAAACATTTCAACACGTCATTGGAGATGGATTTTTACTATTTGACATGGTAGTATTCAAAATATTACAATTACTTGTGTTGTATGTATTTTTTAATTAACTTTCAATTTAAATGATAAGTGCTAGTTATAAATTCAGTAACATAATATGTTTAATTGCTTGCGGATATCTTTTTTGTAATTGTTTGATATACTTATAGTTTTCTATTCGTAACCAAACAATGTGACTAAATGTTATTTTGCAGTGTTCATATTCAAATCTGTTTTATTGAAAATTATTATTCTAAGAGATTAATATTCATGAGAAGATAATCGTTCCAAGCATTCCATAATTACTTGTAAGTATGAGTTACTAATATATTTTTCTGTATGTTCAGGTATGCAAGTAATGCTACATTACTTGGCATCGCTTGTGCATCTGATTACCACAAAAGCTATTGATCGTGTTGATGGCTATCTTTGAACGAAATCAAATTGAATTGATTGGCAGTACTGCTTTATTATTATTGATTCAGTGTTTTCATCGGGTGAACTCAGTGAAAAATAATTAATAATTATTTGTGAGTATAAGTTTTTAATATCATTTCTTTTGTTTTATTATGTGTATAGAGAATACTACAACTGCATATATTACAATATGCTGGATGGAAAGAGTAGAGTTCAGGGCACTATAGTTATACGACACCTACACTGACTTTTTTTCATATAATTCATGTGATTTTATGTAATTAATGCAATTAATATTATTTTAGATGCAGTACTTATAGAATGCAAACTATACGCTATACATAATCTTGCAGAAGACCCCACATTGATCATTTTCACAAATGAAAAGAATGTGGATGCATCACGAGAAAACATTTCCAGCGATAAAAGGAGTGTTACGAATTTCCAGCACTGTAAAGAAGCATTCTAGCATGTGTAATTTCATTAGTAGAACTACAATTCTAGCTTTTTACATTAGGGCTTCATTAACGGCAGGCTTGACATCGATTTTTCCGATGCAGGACTCCGATTCCGCTACAATTTAATGCTTGCTATGCTCAGGGAAAACTGCACGATGCTAAAATGGACTATTATCCCACAGGTAGGCGTGACATGACGGATTAATGCAGTTAACGCAGAATATAGAATATTTATTACATTGTATTACATACTACTATCTAGTTCAACGATTTAGCAGATATTGTCTATAGATAATATGCATAATAGTGCAGAATGATCGGTCAAGCCGCAATAATTTGTACCTGAACCCATTCGAACACTTACTATAGCTTGTTGAGTGTATTAGATAAAAATTAAATATTTTGCCTGGTATCGGTGTTTGATCAAAATATGAAAATTATCTATTTTAACCATAAGACTGATGAAACTTATTTTAACTTACAGAGCAGCTCATGGTATTTCCAAAATGTATATTAATTAGCATAATCTTTGGATTTGTAATTCAAAGCTATTGAAAAAAAATTGAAAACAATTTTTGTCTTTGGTTCATATTTTTCAGTTTTATAATAATTTTATTTTCTTATAGCTCCTGAACCACAAATCCAAACTAAGTGATTAATATACTTTTTGGAAATGCCACTAGTTGCTTTGTAAGTTGAAATAATTATCATCATTATTATAATTACAATTGACTATTTTAAGATTTTGACTAACACCAATACCAATGCAAAACTAAAAATTTTGATCAATTATATTCGAAAAGCTACAGTGGGTGTTCGGATTAGTTCATATATTAGTTTATTTTAATTTAATAAGATATTGTAAACGATTGAGTCTTGGTAATGGTGTATAACCAAAATAAAGTAATATATGAGCTCAGTCAAACACATAGTGTACCTTGTCGAGTGTACTAGATTTTGCATGGCATCAGTGTTCGGTCAAAATATGAAAATAGTCAATTGTAATGATAATAATGATGATTATTATTTCAACGTACAAAGCAACTAGTGGCATTTCCAAAAAGTATATTAATTACTTAGTTTGGATTTGTAGTTCAGGAGCTATAAGAAAATAAAACTATTATAAAACTGAGAAATATCAACCAAAGACAAAAATTGTTTTCAATTTTTTCAATAGCATTTGAATTACAAATCCAAAGATTATGCTAATTAATATACTTTTTGGAAATACCATGAGCTGCGCTATAAGTTCAAATAAGTTTTATCAGTCTTATGGTTAAAATAGATAATTTTCATATTTTGACCAAACACAGATACCAGGCAAAATATTAAATTTTGATCTAATACACTTCACAAGCCATAGTAAGTATTCGAATGGGCTCAGGTACAATTTATTACTGCTTGACCGATCATTTTTCACTATTATGCATATAATTTATAAATAATATGTGCTAAATTGTTGAACTCAATAGAAATGTAATGTAATGCATTATTCTATATTCTGCAGTAACGGCATAAATACGGAATGCCATGATTGTCCGTGGCACTATAGCAGCCTTACTAAAAAAAGGCAGATGACAGTCAACTGATGTGACTTTGCAACCTTCAATATATCTATTCTAAGTTGTTTAAAATAAGTCAAATATAAAGAGTAAAAATATAAAAAAAAAACTATTAAATTCACATAATGGAAAAATCATGTAATCCATCAGGATGATAACACCAAAATTGTAGATGTGAGCTCCAACATTTTTTTTTCATAATTTAATTTAAATAAAAGATTTTTTAAATGTTAAAAAATAAAATTTTTCAGTTTTTGCTCCGTGATATTAGCGCTCGAGTGTAGCAAGCATAATTGAAATAATACATTGTTATTCTTATATTGTAGATTTTTATATTGCATGGTAGTGATATTAGTATCAAATGCTTTAATATGGCCCTTAGCATGTGTATTACTTTTCGCATACAAATTAAATATAGTAGATTGGCATCGAATAAAAATATGTTGAAAATCATATTTTTTAATATTTTTTTTTAATTATTAATGAATAAGTAGAAAAAGCGTTATATTAATTAGTAAGATTTCAAATATATCTAAGGAAATAACACTAAATGCAATAAAAATTATAAAAAAATTACAGTACGATATAAAACCATCAGAAATACTGATTTGTTGCATGTCTTTTCTCTATTACTCGCACTTTTTTTAATTATGCATGTTCACTTTGTTTTGTGTTACTAAATTATTACTATTTAATGCAATGATATACAGTAAAAATAGGTATATGGAATAAGAATGAAATGAATATTTACACAATGAATATATGTATGAAAAAAAAATTATGCAAACAAAACTGATATAGATTACAGAAACCTCTTTATACAAATTATTCCTATTGCATGCTCTATCGCACACGCTTTTTTATATTTTTTAGTGTATGCTTATTTTTGTTGTGTTTTTTATTATTATTATTATAAGTAATTCTGCAAAATAATTGTATATAATATTCAATCAAATATACAAAATTACAAAGATATTGATCAGATAAAAGTAGAAAATATAGTATACATGGTAAAGTGCATTGTACATATGCCTTCATGATTTATCTCAATGGAGTTCAAAAGAGAATGAACATTGAACGACACAAAAAATATATTTAACATATAATAATAAACAAATGCAAAAACAACAGTCATATTACCGTTGCAAAAAAATTAATTATTCGTTTGTTGGAATTACTAAAAGTGTTGGAAATTATTATGTCAAAATCACGTAACTTTTATATGACAGTTTGGGATCGGACTATTAAATTCTATAAAATAATATGTTTTATACTTTCTGTTGCTGTAAATAAAATAACAAAATCACAATTTTTGCAACAGGGCTGATTGTGTTACATACTATTACCTTTTTTAATTTAGGCGCCATCTACTGGCGGATCTTCGTTCTGATAGATGGTGCCATCATACAATGTCATATACCACGTGACGCAAGTAGTATATCCTACAACTCCCGATTTCTGGCTACGACATCCCCTTAATGAAAAAAACTCTTTCCCGACCAGGAATCGAACCTGCGTCCTATAGATTCAAAAATGGAGACACTATCGCCGCACTAGCGTTGCAGTTGGAGAATAAGAACATTTTTGATTCTATAAGCTGCAAGTTGCATTGACCAATAAACTTGGCAAATTTACCGAAAATTTTGGTTATCCATTATAAAAACGTGCATTTGTTCAACTTTGAGGACAACTTTGACAAATCAATTAGTTCTAATAATAACAATAAATCTTGGTCACTGTTATCAAGTTATACGTTGTTCGAACAACCAATACTCGTTGTTGATGCTACTGTGGCGTGCACGTTTCCCGTATATGCGGAGTCTGGTAGAGAGCGTTTATAACGCTCTCAAGTTTTCACCAAGCGGTCCCTCGCTTTATTGCTTCACCGCAATAAAGCAATTCGCAGCGCGCGAGCTCGTTAATCCCCCAGACGAGGCAGTCACCGGATTTGCGGCCGCCGAGCGGTCTGTCGCCTATTGCACTTAAAGCAATAAAACAATCGTCCGCGCGTGCTCGATAATCTTCAGAATTCTCATAAAAGCACGCTTGCTACTCATCCGCTAAAGTGCCCAAGCTATCCCTTCCCTTTGGGCCTCGTGAGCGAGACCAACGTCTTCCCTCCGAGGTCTGAAGGGTGGCTTCGCTGGGGGCACTCGTCACTTTCGCTCGAACCAGAGACTTGCACAGACCTAGGCCCTCCTGCCTGTCCTACAGTCTGCGTTCTGTCGAGCCAAGCAAAGTTTGATAGTAGTAATTCTAAGCTCTCTAAATAAATACAAAGTTCAATCGAACACACGTGTCCAATTTCTCCCTACCTCACCTCTACAAGCGCTTGAAGACTAAACTACCAATTAATTTATAAAATTCGTGTCTTTGATACAAGTCGTCTAACATTGTTGGCTTAGTTGCTACAACAAAACTGGAGTAGTCAGATTTATGAAGCACTTGGTTGTCACAACCATTAATGAGTAAACCAAGTTACACTCATAGATTTATTTAATTGTTTACTGGACTCTCCCATTTAATAAATTCCTGCCGGTGGGGAAGTTGGGAAAACGATGGAGAGCAATCAGTCCGAGAATCAACTGGGCGTTGCACACAGAAACGAAGGACCAGCTCGTCGTTACCGTAGCTGACGTGTTGGTGCGAACGTTGGATAATACAAACAGACCGCGCTCACTTGCTGGACGAGCTGGAGATGGAGGCGCCAAGACTGGGCGTCGGGCTGCTGCTGCAGGAACGGCTGAGCATGCGGTGCTGCTGTGGCTCGGCGCTGAGAAAGTGCGAGGTGTTGCCGACTTCGGGGCTAACGCCTGCGGTTAGTGGCGGTGCCGAGTTTATCTTTGGCTCTGCTCGGCTTAGGCAGCGCCGTTGGCTGCAGTTGCCCACGCTTGTGCGCGACAATGTCTGCAAGGGAATGCGGTAGATCCGCATCGGGCGCACGTCTCCTTGTACGGCAACTTCGCACATGAAATTTAATTTTTTTGTTAATAATAAATAAATAATGCAAGTACATCTAAATCAACGCTTTTTGAAAAAGGGCAAAAATTTTTTTTTTGGTCAAAAAAGTGTCAAAGAAGAGTCACTTTAGTCTCGATTAATAGGTACGAAAAATGCGAAAATCTTTCGTGTGTTACAAAAACTTGTTTTTATAACATATGCACAGAAAAGATCATTTTTGGCACCTATAAAGTGGAGCAAAAATAGAGTTTATTCGCGACTAAACTATAGTACCCACTTTAATCCTCAAAAAGTGGGACTAATAGTACATTACGATACGAAAAACTGAACCATTTAAGCCAAGAGTATCGTATAAAATTTTATAGCACGGACTGCTAAAATCCGCAAGTCTCGCCTATTCGTAACTAAAGTAGTCCTTACTTGCACCGTGAGCTTAGCGCACGAGCGTAGCGAGTGTGATAAACACGGTCCAAAAAAGGACTACTTCCTACTAAGTAGCTTTTATTCCACACTGACCGAAATGGCCACTTTTGGTGCCTGAAATGCGAGGTGAAAGTAGCATATTTATCCCGCAAATGTAATTTTCGGAAAAAATGAAAAATTTGCGTGAAGAATAAGAAAGTTGCGAAAATATGAGAAAATTCGCGGAAAAAACTAATCAAATTTCATGAAGTGCAATAGCAAGGAGGATATGCTTTGTAAAAGATGTGGAATCTCCCAAAAAAACTTTTTTCAAAAGTGAAAACCTTTGCAAGAAAAAGACTAATAAACGTAGTGAAATCTCTAAATATTAAAATGTCAAGTAAATATTTGTTGCTATACGCATTAAGATATAAAATTAATGTAAAAATTAGTTTCCCCAAAAAAATGATATCTTAATGCGTATAGCAACAAATATTTACTTGACATTTTAATATTTAGAGATTTCACTACGTTTATTAGTCTTTTTCTTGCAAAGGTTTTTACTTTTGAAAAAAGCTTTTTTGGGAGATTTGTAATACAGCTTGATAATCGTTAAGCCGTTTTTAATAGACGAACGTAATTGTTTTCATACCACCAACTGTTTTTTCAAAGCACTTTTATAGCACAGTGTGGCTAAAATCCGCTGTTAAATCACGCCTATCTGTGACTAAAGTAGTCCTTTTTTGCACCGTGTTTAAAAAAGAACTATTTAAGTCACACGTATCGTAATGTACTATTTTCTTGCCAAGATTTTCACTTTTAAAAAAAGGTTTTTTTTGAGAGATATACAATACGGGACTAAAGTCGATCATTATTTCCCTTAGGGGCCAAAATAGCCATTTTCGCTAAACTTTTTTTATTTTTTGCTTTATTTTCTCACTAAACTCTAAATTGTCAAAAACTTAAAAATTTTTAAAAATTTATACAATTTTGGAACATGTCCATTGTCCATATATGTATATATTGAACTCGGAATAACTCTGTTCTCAAACCAATTCATAGGCAATAAAAAATGATCTTTCTCATACACTTTTTATAAAAAATACGATGAACAACAAACGACAAATGAGCTTTTCCAGACTCGGATGTTCTGAGAACTCGTGCCTGTCTCAGGCCTTATACGGCGCCCTCGACTAACTCGTGCTCAGACATCGACCTCGTTTGGAAAAGACATTTTTTCGTGCCTGGTTGTACAATTTTATCCCTATCTGTACAGTGTAGTATTAAATGATCACAAATATATACGGAACAATCGACCTACAGTGCTGTTTCATCTGTTATTGAAAAATTGAAACATAAAATTGTCCATACTGGGCGCATCCCCACTTTGTATTATGTATATGAACCATTCTACGATAAGTCGGACACTTTACGGTCAAAAAATTGAGTTCTTGTATTTTTGTTTGGACCTACGTTTGGATGTATGAAATGTGAAGTAAAATGGTAGCACCTTGATACCAAAAAGTATAGGTTAAATATTAATTATTGAAAAGTAGCCAAAATAGTCAAAAATGCAAATATCTGACAAAGAAGTAAAAATGCTCGTAATTTTTTTTTAATTAAAGATCTTTGGCTCAGCTGTCCATTAATGCCGGAAAAAATATTGTTTACTCGGCTAGGTATAAAATTAAGGGGGGCGCAACAATAGTATATTACGTGCCTAGGGAGGAAAAAACTTGGACAGTCCATATCTCGTGTAAATTGTCACCCGAGCCAAAGACGAGGGTGGCAAACATGAGATATTGGCTGTTCAATTTTCCTCCCGTGCTGGGTATACTATTTTTCTTCATACCAGCACCGAAATGCACACTCTTCTCCAGGCGCTCGGGAGGGAATGTGGTACTTTCGATTTAGGTGTGGAGAAAAGGTTATTTTCTGGTAATTACCTTTATTCGTATTCTACTAATTAGTAAGTTGTTCGTTACTTTTTGCGTTTGAAGGTGACACCTATGTTTTTTACATACTTGGTGCATTTAAGAGCGCTCCGCGCTCGCTACGTTTTAAGGTTAGAATTTCGCGCAATCAAAACAGCAGTAAGTACAGCAGTAGCGCGGATTCCAATTTTTTTGTTTGGCGATTAGCAATGGCTATTAGAGCTCGACTGGAAAGTCGTCCCACCGCTTAACAGTAGACTTTGGTGTCCACATAATCTAAGTAATGGTAGCCGGGTGTAATAAAGCATCGTTGTTAATAAAATAATTCATACACGATTTATTAAAACAAAAAAGTAAAGCAATGAATCATCATGCAGAAAATGTGGTGATATTGGATTTTATATCAAGCAGTAATGATAATATGATGACAAAATTAATGAAGTGAACAATCTAATTTTCAAAGAATATAATGGCCGTATTGAGCAAAGAATTCTAAGAGTGTGAAATTGTATAGAAAATGTAATTTTTAAATATAACAACATTAAATTCAAAGTAACGTTTCGGTGTATAAATCAAGTTGGTGAAGTTTGTGAAAATTTTATCATTATCCCTGTACCTAAACTAAAACATTTACATTGTATTTCGTTACAGAATGAGCTGTACTAACTTTGAGTACTTTTAATCAGCCCAAATCTATAAGGGGAGTTAAAAGAATTTGGACATATGCCTATCAATCCTGATAAACAATTGTACATAACTGTACGTATCAGTACCGCCAGATTGTTACAGGATTGTCCATAATATGTCACTGTCCAGGGAAAACGGACACTTAACTACAGAGGAAGTTCACTTTAATAATGTATCTAATACTCGAATGATGGCTGAGGTTTATTGATATTTTGAAAGTTCAATGAAGGTATTTTTTGGATAAATTGCCTATGAGATCTAATACCTTATTATATAGTGTGTGCTTGCGTTCTGCATGATATTTGCTTGAAAGTAGAAAATACATTTGAATATCCAGTGTAATACCTGATAAAATAGATGTATATCCAGAGCCAATAGATGTTGATAATGCAGAGCATTAAAATGCTCTTGCCAAAAGGGAAAACTTAACAAATATTGTAAATGCAGACATTTTACGAAGAAAATTGTAATAATATAATTGTAAATGTAATATAATAAAATGTAATTTTAATTAAGTATAGAATGAATTTACTTAATGATAAATGATAGTGAATAATGAATATACTTGATTTTGGTGTAAAACAAATTTTTTGTAATTTGGAGAATAAAAAATCATAATTTATATTCCACATTATTTATTACTTTACTAATATAACATATTGAATAAACTTTTTACTCTCATTGTGACACAATAAATGTAGAACAGATGGAAATCTGAAACATTTTGTAATAATAGATCATAATGAACATTATTATGGTTAGCGTTACTTTTTCATGAAAAAAATAAAACTCTTTTTTATGTAAAAACAAAAAATAAATAACGTAAGATAATGAAGTAACATCATTTTTCATTTTTCGTCATCACTATTATCACTACTGCTTGATAAAGTAAATGAAAAATCCTAAAAAAAATGTGTGCGTCTCGGGTCGCCCGGCAGAAGTGATAACTTAAGGGGGTGTCGGAGGAGCAGCTGAAAAGTGTCGCCGCAACGGCCGAGTAGCGCTGCGGTCAGGTGGCCAAATTCCAATTATACAACAAATACAAAATAACCGCGTACTTAAGAAAAAAAATCGCTCTTTACCGCCCTTACTTTTATCCTAAAGTAATAATAACTCGTGTAAAACATGGTATTAAGTGCATATTTTCAATAGAGCAGCCGAACAAGCGGCCATCTTGAATTTATATACAGTCACCGTACCTTAGTAGATCATATCGTAATTCTAATACTACGTCGAAAATACGCACTACAAACGGAAGGGTGGTAATGAACGATTTTTTTTCTTAAGTACGCGGTTCTTTTGTATTTATTCTTTTGTTGTTATATCGTATCTTTTTGTTGTTCAATTGCGATTTAGCCACCTGACCGCAGCGCCACTTGGACGTTGCGGCGATACTTTTCGGCTGCTCCTCCGACAGCCACTTAACTTGATTTAAGTAGAAAGTATTTAAAATTGAACTCATTTATTATTCAAATGAATATAATTTTTGGAAAGGATAATACAAATAAAGAAGTATTTTTTTTAAAGTAGCATGCTGATACTAATGGGAAATTATTTCTTTTTGCAATAATGGTTTTATTATTATTTAAGTAAACAGTTGCAGTTCTTTGGTCTATTGGCACCGTTTCAGGATGGATATTATATTTAGTTATGTGAGCAGCAGCTTTAGTCTTATTTTTGTCTAGTTTTTGGTGAATCTTGAAAGTGCAACCATACACGTGTAATTTCATTTTGATCGTTAGTTTCAATGAAAACTAATTTTCCAACTGTACCGTTGCTAGCCCATCTACTACGTTAATATTGGTTGTGATTATATAACATTTATTCCGTACAAACACGATTTCGTATGGCAATCCTTCTGTATCGATAACCGAAATTGGCGTATGTCCGAATCAGCTGTGTCAATCGCTAAGCTAAATAAGTAAAGGTAAGGTAAAGGAGCTACCCTCCTCGAAGTACCGATAGAGCTAACTCAATTATTTTCACAATTATGCATTTAACAATTCGTATGACACTGGATAACATAAATACACAGTGTCACTGTCTGTAGAAGGCGATATACCAACGAGGAGTACAGAGAGAATGAGAAAGACAGTGAAGGAAAGCGTAAGCATAGTAATACGGTATAGTATGCATAAGAGACTAAATCTATAGGTATTGCTCGGAGAGGGAGGGGGTTCGAAAACAGTATAACAGTATAGCTATAGCTCAAAATCTTTTATATCTTTGTTTTTCAGGCATTGAGTTAGTGTTTATCAAATACTTCTGAGATTATTGATTCCAATATGAAGTTATTCCTTTTTCTCCTTATTCTTAGAATCAGGAAGAGGAGTATATTCTGTACTGCTTGGTGTCGGCCCCATTGTATACAAAATACAAATGATGCGGATGGCAATCAATGTAGCATATTTATAGGCTCTTACTCCCACTTCATCGATAAGCAATTTAATGATATACTTCGCTCCTTCAAATATTTATGCATAAGTTGTACATTATGGAGAGCACAGCTGGCTCTGTAAGCGCCATTATGACGAGGACATACAGTGACAACTTTAAGTTATCCAATGGCGGATACCCCTCCTCAGCTATATCATGAACATTTAACTTAAAACATTCTAGCTACTTTTTCTTAATGGAGCTCATGACTAGTATACGAGTTGCATCTCGGAAAATTTCTTGAAGAATATTTCCAATTTCTGTATACTCAACGTTACCTGATAACCAAGATATACGGTGGTAGTGTTGTTTTAGCCCCATATTTTTATTTTTATATTTTTCTGTGAGTTTTCGCCATTTAAAAGGTGCTTTGAAGTGTAAGACCAGCCGCTTAGCATCCTCACCTAAAGGAATAACAGCGAGCTCTTTGAGAATTAAATCATTGCCTGGCTGATTGAAGCCTTGCATATCTACCAAGTACTTCATCTCAAATGAGTTAAATCAACGATGCTCTCTCTCTCTCTTCTTTATACCACTCTCCCCACCTCTCTCCTCATTCAAACAAGTTCAAACAAGTATCCTTACATCGCTATTGGCAGGATTATACTGAACAACGCGATTATGTAGAATCTAGCAATAAGCAGATGTTCCAAGAGGAAAATTCTCTCTCGACTCAAATTCCAATCGTACATCGACTGATGCGTTTTTCAAAGACTCATTTTGCTTTGAACAATCAATTACGATGAGAGGTAGTTAGGTGATATAGTATTGCTTTTTCAGCATAGGCTCCATACTTTTTTCATAGTATGCATTTTGAAAGTTTGCATACATATCGGAGAGCATGGCATACTGATTGCAATCGATATCCAAATTAAGATTTCCATAAGGATAGTACTGTGAATTCAGGAAGAGTTTTACATTACTAATGTTGCAGTGATCGAAGCGACTAGCATTCACATATCTCAATCTCTTTCAATTTGTTTGGAAGCCAAGGATGATAAAGCGTGGCTTTCCCAATTGATTAGACGTTTTGACTGTCCAAACATGTCTTGGTGTAGTGGGGAGCAGTAGATATTCATACAGCTCCCAACTACGAAAACTCATTTCAATCGATTTATTCTTTTGAATATGACTAAGTAGTCGAATCCTATGCATATTAGAGAGTACTACACAGGGCATGAGCCACTTGATTTTCATCAAAGTAATTTTGAAATCTTTATATGTAGCTGGTGTGCCGTTAGCCGCAGCTCTCGTAGGTGTCTGTATAACAGCATTCAAATCTTTCCTCGATCTAGTAAGTATAAGTTCATGCTTTACATTGACTATTATTTTACGAGTCTTCAGCGAAACCTAGAATCATACTTAGTGGTATAGAAATATAACAGTGGCCATCGCTATTCATTGAATTTTCTTTTTTCTCAACATCAAGCCAGCCGGCATTTTGAAAGATAAGACTTTGACTAGGATTGATCGAGGCCCATCCTTTCTTGAGAGTAGATAAACCAACGTTCTTACATTTATCGATTTTAATAGCATTAATCTCATATCTGATTTTCTCAAACATGGGACAGATAGCATTATTGACAGATAGTATTTTGTACAAGCGTATCGTCAATCTTAGTTGTTCGACCACACACATGCAGTAAAAGACACAAGTCTTGATGTTGAACAGAGATGCGTATTTCATCACTATTATTGTAAGATGAAGCGGTGTAAGGTTGATGACCGTGTATCTCATAATTACACGTTACTTTTCACCAGGGCTTTTGACTCTTAGACCGAGTCCTTTTAAGAATTATATATTTTGCCGTGTTAACGTTCTGATTGCTCGCTGACGACTGATGCTTGGTTGCCATTTTGGTTTGCTTATATACCCTCTACCACTGTAGAGCCTGTTGTAGATGTAATCTGATTGTAACTATGTCACCTTGAAAGTTAACAAGATTTCCGTCTTGATCAACTATACATAGTTGCAATTGATACTCTTCACAGTGATCGGAAGGTAAATAACTTGTGATGGAACTTCGATGATCTTGTAGCCTGGTGGTACTGCAGGAAAGAACTCGTGTACGGTACACACTCGCTGACCGTTCATATAGGTACCAGCAGTAATGCTACACTCGACTTGTAGAGCGTTAACCTGGAGAATAGACAATAGTATATCGGAGCTATGAATAATGTTAGCTTCAAGAATTCGTTGTGTGAAGCCTAGTAGTTGAGTAATCGAATATCGCGGATGAAAATCAATGGTATGACTACACTGAATGACTGCGAAGAGTGTTATTTTTGGTTTTGAGAGATATTGATATACCTTTAAAAGCTAATGTATCATGAAGATAATTTTCTATATCTTCAATCTCATAGGTACCTGTCGGCAAGTAAATTATCTCCTCACCTACGTAAAACTTGTTATTGTCTGTATCTATATTAGGAATTGGTTAAATGTGAGCAATTTAACTAATCCGAGAACGTGATTTTTATTTGGAGATAGTTTAATAGGAGGAAAGTATTGAGCTTCAAGTATAGAGGTTGTAGCAGAGAGACTTAGAGTTAATGAATCCACCATGACAGTTAAACTGATAATAACTCATCAACTATTTTTTCATCTTCTTATATAGACTTCCACTCAAGAACTTGAGACAAAGATGACCACAATTGAATGTATTATAATCTTGATATCTTTTATGATTATATTTTACTGCATCAACACCCAGATAAAGTAATAAGTCTATTGGAGGTTGAAGATCTCCGAAACTATCGAAGTAAATTGCATTTGGACCACGCTTACGGTATGCAACCCATCTATCGGTAATAAATCACACATAAATACACCACAAAAGTTCGAGATCTTCATAATTTTAGCATACTTTAGAAGATCAAAATATGTAAGAGCTATCTCAGGTTATCTTACTTCGAGGATCTTTTTTTTTCTCAATCCATTTCCAAGCTTCAGATGAAGACTTAATCCCTTCTTGTGAGGTTTTAAGTATAGTCCTTTACCAAGTGCAATCTCTTCCATCTTTTGATTATGTCTCTAACTCTGTTCCAATCTAAGTTTGGCAGCTTTAGCATCATTAGCAGCCTTAGCTATTCTAGCAGCGCCACACCGTTGGTGCTCACAGAGGATGAGGAAATGCGTTCTCTCTGGCTACGTCCTGCCACATTTGCAAGAAGCCGTTCTCCAAATAGCAGACAAAGGTGCGAGACCACTGCCACCTAACTGGACGTTATCGTGGGGCCGGCCATCAAGGATGTAATCTTAACTTCAAGGACTCCCACTTCATCCAAGTCATCTTCCATAATCTCACTGGATATGACTCACACTTTATCATCAAGGAGATTGCCACCGCTGTCAACCTCATCCCTGAGAAAAAGGATCGCTACATCTCCTTCACGAAGTTTATCGATGGAAGTGAGATCAGCTTCCGCTTTCTGGACTCCCTCCGCTTCATGGCATCCTCCCTTGAGAAGCTAGCCTCTTACCTTGATCAACTCAATATCGCTAAGTGAGTATTCCAGGAAGATGGCTACTCGAGTGAGCAGATAGAGCTGCTTAAACATAAGGGAGTATTTCCCTATGACTACGTCTCCAGCTTTAACAAGCTAAAGGAGACCAAGCTCCCCTCTCAAACTGACTTCTTAAGTCAGCTAACTGAAAGCGGTATAGAGGATGCCGAGTATGCGCATACGCAGAATGTCTGGCAGCGCTATAATATCGCGAGCCTGGGTGAGTACTCCGATCTCTACGTGAAGACAGATGTACTCCTGCTCGCAGACGTGTTCAAGAACTTTCGCTCGACAGTGTAAGCAAGTGTTGCAATCGCTATGGAAAAGCGAACAATCAATATATGAGCGAGGGTTACAACCCACTAGAAGAGTTAAAGTATCTCATGTACTACGACGTCATTAACCTCTACGGTTGGGCTATGACTCAGGCCCTACCATATAGAGGCTTCCAGTGGGTCAACAACATGTACACTTGGGGCCATCTCCCAAATCGATGACAACTATCAGTATGGATACATTCTGGAGGTCGACTTGAATTACCCAGAGAACCTCCACGATGCGCACTGAGTCTTGCCACTCTGCCCCGAACATCGAGCTGCGCCGGGCTCGAAACAGCAGAAGCTCATGACCACCCGGCACAACAAGGAGCGGTGTTATATACAACCGCGTCTTAAAGCAGGCTCTGAGTCATGGGCTGGTCCTACACAAGATCGATAGGACCCAGGGTTTCGAGCAGAAGCCATGGCTCAAGCCATACGTAATCCTCAACACCGAGAAGAGGAAGCAGGCGAAGAACGAGTTCGAGAAGCTCTTCTTCAAGCTTCTCATCAACGCGGTCTACAGCTCGTCAACAAGTGGGAGGATCGGTACGGCGCTGAGTCCCTAAGCCGAACTTTCATAGCAGCTCGATCATCTCGGAGAATCTCACAGCGATCCAGCTTAACAGGACGGAGATCAAGATCTGCAAGCCCATCTATGTGGGTCTCTCCGTCCTTGATCTCTCGAAGATCAATGTGTACGAGTTTCACTACTTGTACATGCGTGAGTGCTACGGTGTGGGGTGCAAACTCCTATACACCGGCACCGATAGCCTCGTCCACGAGGCACGAGATACAGAAGTGTACGAAGTCATGAAGCAAGACATCGCAAGATTCGACACGTCTGACTACCCTGAGAACAATCAGTTCATGAGGCTATGCCAGAACAAAAAGGTTCTAGGCGTAATGAAAGATGAGTGCACTGGTTGCATAATGGCGGAGTTTCTGGATCTGCGAAGTAAGATGTACTGGGTATGCATCGACTGCCAGGATTCAATCAAGAAGGCGGAGGGCGTCAAGGGCAGCGTGGTGAAGAAGAGGATCGACCGCGAGGACTATCATCGCTGCCTTTTCGTTCGGGAGGTCCTCGTCCGCCAGCAGCAGAACATCCTTAAAGAACCACATCGTCATTATGGAGAAGCAGAAGAAGGACGCGCTCAGCCCCCACGACGTCAAGCGGCATTTTGTGTTCGGCGAGACCGACCCTGCTGTGGGGATGGAATTCATGAGCTGGTCTCTCTTGGTGAATAGCTATCCACTCTTAAAACCGAAAGAAGATTATACTTACGTGATAACATCGTTTAAGCGTGTTAGAACTAGGTATGGTCCAGTCACAGTACTCGATGAGAAGTTTTCATTGTTGCTTCTGCATCATCTGTCTACATGTTCGTTGAATGATGATGTTTTGCTTGATGAAATGATATCAGTTGCAAATCAACGTAAGTTGAATCTAACTTTAAAAGCTGATAGAAGACTTTCTATATATGAGATGTTCTTAAGCATAGTTAATGATGAAGATATATTCAATAAGATGCTACCATTTGTTACAGATGGGGGCGATGGTAGGGGTCTCCACTACTTCCCAAAATCTCATGTCGCTTTTATTAATCCAACTGTTATGAGAATTATCGAATCCAAGCCACTTGCCGTAGACTCCCTCTCCTCGTTTCTTCAGAACATTCTCTATGAGATATATGTCAGGATACTTCGTTCTCGATAACTCCTCTTTATAAAATCCTCCAGTGATTGGTTTATCGTGATAGTCCTTGAGATAATAGGTAACTTAATTCGTTGCAGCTACTCTAATCACTGTAACTATTTCTGTTGAACAGTTAGGTGTATAACCCTTCTCAAAAATCTGCTTCACTCTACTCAATCATACATGATCTCCTACTTTAAATTTAGATTTCTTTGTTTTTGTAATTGTATGAGCAAAACGTTTTAGAAATTGAGTTTGATTATCGATAGAGACTTCATTATGTCTCATTCCAATAGTTAGATTTTACTATTATTAAACTTAGCTATCAAATCGGGTAAGATAGTTAGCCACTTGTAGTTTCTTGAGGCTAAACTGAATTCACATCTTTGTTTTTAAAGTGCGATTGAAACGCTCACATATGAAAGCTTTAAGATTGCTATATGTGGAGTATAAATTAATCTTGTATTACTTCATGAGCTTTTCAAAATTTACATTGTAGAATTCTTTACCTCTATCTGTATGTAAATTTTTTGGTACTCGACCTTGACATAATATAGACTTTATAGCTACTGTAACTTCATCTTCAGTTTTTCTCTTTATTGGAACAGCCCATGCAAATGTAGAGAATGTATTGATGATTGTAAGAAGATATCTATAATCCTTGTTCTCCTTAGCACATGGTTGTATTTCTACTAAATCAGCTTGCCAAGTTTAATCCATTCCTCTCACATCGAAATTGCGACGAGGATAAATCCGTTGAGTTGGTTTTTGGAGTAAAGAACTACTACTTTTTTATGTTGCATATTAAACGATTGCAGAATGAATGTTGCTTGTGTTCTGTGACACAGCTTCTTTTATATTATCGATTTCTAGCTTGTAAGTAATTTTGAATCAAATTGTTCTCTCTATGTTTCCAAAAGAGAATCTAAATTGTTTAAGTCTCTTTCTTGTCAGGATATTAAATCTAGAATTTTTTGGTTTTCTATTTGAAGTTGAAACAAACTAACAGACTCATCTATGTGCTCTGCATCTCCCACGTTGCATAACCTCTTTTTATCCATGTCGTATTGACCATCTGTTGTGATTTTGAAACCAAAACCAGAAGGACTACGACCACCTTCGCTTTTTATAGATTACGTCCAAACACGTCGACGCTCATCTTTGAAATGATGCATATTTCTCAAAACGCTCAATATATATACCCTTCCTCATGGAGCTCCTCAGTAATTGTGTGAATCTCATTGACGTGGCTTAGATAACTGGCTGATTGTTTAGATATAAGTAGATGAAGACGATCGACTAGTTCATTAGGATCATTCCAATATACATAGTCGATTTGAGTATTTCTTCGAGCTACTTTGTATCGAGGTAATGCTCCACCATTCTTTGCAAACAAAGGTGCTATGATATCGGTATACTTTTTACTATTGTGAATGCGAATCGATTTATGACTTTTGAAGCCTTTCTTATGAGCACTCGTCGCTTCAAGTATACTTTGATGGTCCTGCAGATGTGTTTGATTATATATCTGCTTATTCGGATGTTTTGCTATTAGCAACTCCATCAATCCTGGGGTTTTATGATATCTTCAATCTTTTACTTTGATACTCTTATCACCAAAAATGATAGAAGAATCACCAAACATCCATATTTCACCTTCTTTTCAAACTCCATAAATTTTATTGTTATTCTGTTTTTGCTTTAACATCTTCATATACTTATCATCTTCTTCATTTTTCTCTTCTACTTTTTCTTCATCATCTTTATCCTCATTAGCAGCTGTTTCAAATCAACTCATTTTAGCATCCTCATCAGCTGAAGTTTCATCGAGACTATCATCACCATCAATGTCACTATTGTCACCATCAGAAGCAACGTGAGTTTTATCAATACTCTCATTGATTTTTCCTCTTCCCACTGTTTCATTTAGAGAAGATTTCTTCCGCTTATTGTGAGGAGTAGGTGAAAGAGCATTTCTTTAAATTGAAGAAATGAGCTGTTGTAGAGGATCTACAATCGGTTTAAAGGTGTAATGTCCCACGTTTATACTCTTAAATTATATATCTGTACATCCTGTAAACCAGCAACCGTATGAGCACGTAGAGAGTGCTTACGGATCGTAGGTGCATCCGACTGCGACATTACACAACTGAGTGCCGAAAATCGGAGCGAGTGCTCTGACCTCTGTGTCAGCACTCCTCTTGCGCGTGAAAGACGACTACAAGGCGTACACGTCGAACCTTTGTGGCGAATGCTGATTGGACTACCACGATCTTTGTCATCTAAATTTCATAACTGCGTGAATCGGTACCGAGACTTTAAAAACCCCGGAGCCGATCCACGCAGTGCCTTTTTGCGTAGTGACTTACTCACTGGTGGCTACAACTGATTCTAAGGCGAAGCGGCGGTGTTTGCTAGTGTTAGTGTTTGGAGCGTGCTAAATCCGTCCAACACCTTGGGAGCGTGCTAAATCCGTCCCTTGGCATAGCATACACCGGAGAGCCCTTTGAATACAGACAAGTGGCACACAGAGAAGTACAAGCTAAGGTCCGTCGAGTGGAATCTCCGGCGTTAGCAAGAGCATTTGACCATACCTATTTTAAATTGCCACGTGAACGCGTGTAGATAATAAAGTCAGCATCTGTTACAAAGGGTGATTAGAACCGTCTAGAGTGCGCAGGATTATAATAATAGTAAGTTCTCCGTCAACTCTGTAACTAAACGTCTGTGAAGTGCTCTGGGCCAATAAAACATAACAATCAATAAATAAAACCATTGTGTACTAAATTGATAACAATAACTAAACCTCAATCAGAACAAATAAATTCAATCAACTTCGCAGTAACGATGTCCAGGTAAGAGTACTTTACTTGTGGACTAACTATTAGCGTCCACGCACAAGACGAGTTAAGCGGACATAAACGAAACGTCCGCCAAACGCAGCCTAGGACAGAATACCGTTCGCACGCAAAATACGTGTCCGCGCAGACTAGCAGCGCGGGACATCCTCAATTCCACAGTCCGCGTATAACTTTAGTAAGACTCGCGCAGCCCGTCCTACTATCTAGTACGGTCTTTACAAAGGTATCTTCTACAGCTTTTTCGATCTTCAACATATTATACTTGCGTTTGACTGCGTTTCGTGCTTTTACAAGCTGGCGTAATATATTGTTTTCACTTTGATTATTACACTATGTTGCTTTGATATACAACGATAAACTATGAATTTTACTACAAGCATGCTATATTTACAGCAAAACTATCGAACCCTTTCCGCTATCTACCTACATTGATTGTACTATTCTTATCAATCATTATAAAACCATACTTATCATCACACCAACATTTTGAACATAAATTTTTAAACTGCACATAAATCATATCAGAATTAACATAATCATCGTATAGATGTTTGAGATTTGGATCATCTTGTCGAAAAATTACCAATAGATTACCATTGTCTCTCACAAGATGTTTTGGAACTTGTGCATAAGACTGACAGAGATAGAAACAATCTACTTTTTTATGTCTCCCCATGCAGTAATATGCTTTTATGTTATCTTGCTTTTCACAGGCAACATCATCAAATTTCATAATTGAGTTGGGGAGAGCATCATCGGGAGTTATCACATTGTCATGCTCGCTAAAAGGAAAATATTGTATACTATCAATAGGTTCTAAAATATTTTTTAGAAATTTATACTTCGATTGATTGAGAGATTTTAAGTAGGCATATAAGTTTTCAAATCTAACACCATTAGGATGTGTTATTAGAGCAAGTAAGCTGTTCGTTTTACCACAGTATACAATGAGGCAAACACCAAGCAGTACTCCTCTTCCTGATTCTAAGAACAAGGAGAAAAAAGAAAAAACTTCAAGTTGGAATCAATACTTTCAGAAGTATTTGACAAACACTAATTCAATGCCGGAAGAACAAGTATATAAAAGATTTTGAGTATTTCAAAATGGGACAGTCACAGAGTCATGTAGTGTATGTTCTAAATTGTAAGCGAAAAAAAAAGTTGGAAACATTATATTCCGAAATTTGGATTATCATCTAAAAAACAACATCAAAGTATTCAAGAGTTCGCATTAGTTGATTCCAACCGAGACAAGTTGGACTTGTTCAGAGTATGCGGTACAGTGCACGCACAGCTCTGCTGCTCCGCATATCGGCGGTATTTCTGAACTGTGCTACACTTCGCGGCAAATCGTGAGTTGTGCTAGTTTTAGTTAAAAAATTTGAACTGTGCTAGTCTTCGTAGGGCGCAACGATATGTCCAACTACATGTAAGAACTTGGTCTAGTGAGTGTGCCCTCAAAAATACAAGATTTCGATTTTTCAACCGTAAAGTGCCCTACTTCTCGTAGAGTGGCTTATATGTAGGCATAAAATATTATTATAATATTAAAATGATATTCTATACGCACTTTGTATGCTGGACTGCGAGGACGGCGGGCTATGGATTCTGTCCTCCTTATCCAGTTTAAGAGCGAAGAACTCTGGAGCTGTAGAGGCGAAGAATATGTCCTGCTTTGATGTTATCAGACTAAGGTTCGGCATCGCAATCGTGTGGACTAGATTACCGTTGATGATCAGTCGGATTTCCATCGTGTCAGCCGTAAAGGCTATCACGTATGGAAAGGCACAGGCTACGGCAATAGGCACCGAATTCCAGTTGAAGTCGAACTCTGTTGGCGCTGCATTTTCGTCTGACAGTTTTTGGAAGTGGCAGGTATCTTGAAATTATTATTCATAACATCTTTATTATTTTTTTTCGCACCTTGGTAGACAAATGCACATTTAAAGTCAGAAAAAACCTAAGAACTAGATAGTTAAAACGTAAAAACTGTTTAAATTTGACATGGCTAAAAATTGCAAGTAACTACCCATTTTTAATAAGATAGAAATACGCTTTATATAGGTGTTGACGATTCAACAAGTTTTAGTGCTATACGTACGATAAGTCATGCAGACGTTCGTCCGCACAAGCCCTACGAGCTTCGCCGTATGTTTAAATTATTAAAATTATTCAGTTACCCTCGTAGAAAATACGCTATAAGATATGGCCGGTGAATAACTAGTACTCATATTTTCTTAGCATAATATGTCTTAAGTTTAAAAGAAGGTTTTTACAACAAATTCGGAAAATAGAAGTTAATGTGTTAGGCATATGATTCTAACCTTGCACATATTCATGCATGTAAATAAACATGACCACACTCAACACTCACACCAACATGTACACTTTTTATATGGGTTTTGATATAAGAACCATCAGGTGGAATCTGTGTTTCTAAGATTATCAACGATGAAGTGTAAAAGTGATAATTTTAAAAGATATTCTCCAACTCAGAGTTCGAGTCAGTCGCAGACAGTATCCATCATTATAGTGCCTTATATGTAGTGTTTGTGCAAGATGTTTAATTTGTGGTGTAGATGCTTATTTTATTATGTAGAAACAGGTCAGCGTAACAATTTTTGCTTATCTGTCTTTTCTGGCTGATCCACACCGAACCCTATGGCTCAGGGGGCAAAATTTACACATGGGTGTTTACATGAGAATTTAAACTGTAGTTCTTGAGATTAAGACAAGTGGATTTATTGTTTAAACAACTTGAAACAAATTACCATGCACAAATTCAGCCCTCTAAGTATACTAGTTTTTAAATGAAAGCAGATTAAAACACATAGAAAAACGTATGTTTACTTGATAAATTAATTTTTGCTTCCTCCTAAAGGAAGCTTGGTAATAGTAAAATTTTGAGTTTCGTCAAAACTTCTAGAAAATACTTTTTGGTGTGTTAGTGTTGAGAATAAGCGAGCAGAATTCGAGCGACTGCAGAGAGAGCACGATGGGACTGTTCTTCCCTCTCTTCCCGTCCAACTAAGGCCAGCGTCGACGTCGCGGCTGCGGCGGCGAAGCTCACTTCTCTGTGTGTTCTCATGCGAGAAAGATTCCTTCGCGATACAATTGTTTTACATAGTGCCTTTGTTTAATAGTTCGATTTATTGTAAGGTGTTAAGTAAGCTCGAGGGTAAGCTCCACTAAATAAAGTGTTTTATAGGAAAATTAGTGTTACTTATTTTCCCAAGTCACGCCAGGCCTATTAAAAGCTCAAAATTAGAAGTTCAAATCACGTATGGATGTGAACATTAATCTAAAATGAGTAGTCGGACTCAGAGCGAGTCAGACTGGGAAAGGGTTGAGTGAGTGAAGGGTTTAATTAAAACACACGATTTCCCGGTAAAACAAAAACGCACTTGCTATGGCGTAAAAACCCTCACGGGATAGAGGGAAAAGCCGTAGCAACCGTAAGCTTTATTCAATAAAGGAAAGGAAGCTATACAAAATACAAGACAAGAGAAAGAGACTCTAAGAGAGAGAAAAAGAGAGCAAATGAACTTAATCTACGCACGCAAACGCGAGGTACCTTGAACGCACGCAGAGAGATCTCTCTTACCGCAATTATCGCTAACTCGAACGCCGTCGCCAAGGAAGACGCTGAGTCGCACGCTCTTTGAACGCTGCCGCAGCTTCTCGCCGTGTCCTGGTGGGCTGGCAAGCCGGGCCTGGGGAGTGAGCCTAGTGATCCGCAACCTGCACCAAGCGCGCCTCGACGTCTCGAGGAACCAGACGCTTGGCACCCGGGCAACAAGGGGT
The DNA here is from genome assembly GCA_024372645.1 of Trichomalopsis sarcophagae. NCBI lineage: Eukaryota > Metazoa > Arthropoda > Insecta > Hymenoptera > Pteromalidae > Trichomalopsis > Trichomalopsis sarcophagae. The sequence goes on from QLSS01000372.1 coordinate 29,717, forward strand.
GTTGCCGCTTCAGCACTCGCCCCGAAGGAGTCACGTCCAGCACGTGGACACCTTCGCCAACAATCCTTAAAGCTAAGGCCTCGAGGCACGCACGCACTGACACACACACACGCGCGGTCGCGAGATTCGCCGGTAAACTAATCACTACGTAGCGCAACACGAGGCAAACAATACTCGCTCTGAAAAGAACGAACGTACTGATTCACCTGTACAAACACGAGAGATTACAACGTCGAGACTGTAGAGAACTAGAAGATGCTGCACTGGGTCGCTCAGCGGTCCGGTCGAAACTGAACACGTGTGGAAAGCGCGCGCGGGCCCGCCACCGGCCCGAGTCCCGAGCTGGTGGCGCACGCATCGACGCATGCGCGCACCGCGGAACGTCGCAAGAGAGAGCGCGCATCGGCGCGAAATTCAAACTTAAAATATACGGCTACATTCCTTAACCCCTAAAACAACGGCGTGAACAGGATGTGTGTGTGTGTGTATGTATACCGTCATATTTCTGGAACTACTCGGTGAATATCAATAAAATTTGACATGCATGTATATTTTTGGATTCTAAATTCAGGAAAAACATTTATTTTTCATTTTTCTAATTATTTTTTATTATATGGCCAATTTTTGATTTTTGAAAAACACTATTTTGCGTTTTTTTCAATCATCACATTGTTACAAACAATTCAGCTAATATGCATTTGAAAGTGAATATAATTACCTACTTTTTCCCGTTTGGTCCTAGGGATCGACCGCTTTGTTCGGCAGATAAAATGAAAAAGGTAATTTTAAAAAAAAAATGTATATCTCTGAAACTAAATATCATAACCTCACGAAAAATCATGTCGATGGGTCACGTGTCAAACTATATATATATAAGTTAAAAGTGATTTGACTACTTATTTTTTCAGTAAAAAATCGAAAACTGGAAAAAATGAGTTTTTTTGTGCCTCGCCCTGCTAATAATATACGATTGAATTCGACTGAAATCGATCAAAATATAATCGAATTTAATCGTTTTAAATCCATTCAATCGACCAGCAAAATTTGGTGGATTAAACTCCTACCGATTTAAATCGTTATTAATTGCAATCGATTTATTTACGAAAAATAAGTATTAAATTTAATTAGTTCAGTGCAGTGAAATTATAATTTTTTTTACTAATTCTAATCGATTTTAAAATCTCTAATCATTACTAAATCATCTATCAATCTTAATACTAGTTTTATTAATAGCTTCGAATATATTTTAATCGACTTTAATAACCAAAACAATTACTATTCTTGTTATATCATTTAAATGTTTTTTGTCAATATATTTTAATCGATTTGAAAATCAACATTTATTACTAAATAGTTTATCGATTCCAATACTAGTTTTATGAATGGCTCTAAATATAGTTTAATAGACTTTAATAACCAAAACAACCACTATTCTTGCAATATCATTTAATTGTTATTTTATGAGTATATATAAATCTGTCAGAATGGTACTTTATTACGTATAATAAAAATAATAATTATTTTTGTAATATGATTTGTTCGTAATTTTATTAATAACTTTAAATTAATTTATAAGGTAATTCGTTTATATAATATTTAATCACTCTCGATACTTCTTTACGGTTAGATTCAATTATCCTTCAATAATTAAAATAATCAGAAAAAGAATTCCTGCTAAAAATACTAGACTGATTTAATCGACGTTTTAAATTATCGATGTGAATCGGTCTCGATCTCAATCTAAATATCAAAATAAAGATATTTTTATCATCTTTCATGTGATGATTATTTTAATGCAGATCAATTGGGATTCCTTCAATAAATATGAATCAACTTTTTAGTCGATATTAATTTTACAAATGATTTTGATAACATTATAAGTGACCTTAATGATCAAAGTTTTGTAAAATCCCTTATGAAAAAAAAACTTTCATATTTCGATTAGAATCGATTAAATTTATTGCAAAACTAATCGATTTTAATTGACCCTATGTTTCTTAATATAACCGTTTGGTGTCGCTTCAAATGTTCATACTCGCAAGTGACAAGATTTCTTCCCCGTTACTATATAGGAAAGGTCAAATGTTGTAGAAGACAGAATAGATTTATTAACTACAATCAATTTGAATTGAAAATGTTATTTTACATATAAAAAATCATTAAACCCGTTTTTCTGGTGTACACAGATACGTTGGTTCCGATTTAAATAGGCATTGAATCGATTAAGTGAATATCCCAATACTTATGTATTCTAATCCGGTTTTATCGATATTATTTTATCGTTTTAAATGGATTTTAATGCCATCAATATATTACACACGCAGTAGCCTGAATATAATCGCTTTCAAATGTAAAACGCAGGATTAAGATATAGACTCGGAATCGATTCATTTTTTGTCCATCGATTTCAATCGCATATTTTTAGAAGGGCGATTACAAAAGTAAAAAGGCTTTATTGCACTTGAGATATTGGGAAAAAATAGATATTTTATGTGTCTTGGCTAAGTTCATGGCGCAGCTTTCAAAACCCTATGGTTCTTAAGATATCAAGGTTACAATTTTTTTTGAAAATTTTTTGATTCCTCATATCTCTAAAACAATGAAGTCAAATGCTTTAAAATTTTATTTGGCGATTGCTATAAAAAAACCTATTTGCTGTTAAAATTTTAAACGATTTCGTCGAGTGGTTCGCAAGTAAAGAGCTAAAACGTAAAAACTGATTTTTCTTAAAACTTTTTCTTCCTCTTATAGGGATGTCGTTGCATGTAGTTAAAGTCCCTCCCTATTAATTTATGCCAATTATATTAATAACAAACATTGACATATTGTAAAATATTAATAATACAATTGAAATATAAATAAAACTTTTCTTTTGTAGTCGCCCTGTACTCAATTCCAACTTATTCAGATCCACAATATTTTGTATTTTTTTTTAATTGCTCCTTCAACAAAATTATTGAGATTTAAAATATTTAAAAAAGCATTAACATTGTATATTAAAATAATATTTTATCTATTGGAACTATACATTTAGTTGGAGGAAGCTACGTGCCAATGAATTGGAAGCGGTTTTTTTATTATGTAATAAAATTGTTTTCCTTATTTATTTTATTAGGCGGATCTGCTATTGGTAAGTCAAGAAGCAGTAGTAAGTCGCTCAGTTATCTTTGTACTTGGCTGAATTTTTCTTCAGTCCTCGGAGTGTTTTCTTACAGCGGAAAGGACTCCCCAATGGGCTCTTATACTCGCGCAAAAAAATCAACTTCTGTACTTTTTATGAGCCTGGAGGGTATTTTCCGCTCAATGTCGCCGAGTCTGGGACAACTCAACACAGCAACATCTTGCTTCTACGCGTCTTGCGTTTTTTACGCTGCATCTTCTGAGGTTAGATTTACACACATACACACACACATATATATACCGCTCAATAAGTGCGAAATCATCGTCGCGATCGAGAATCGATATTCTGCCGCAAGAGTGCAACACTATCGCAACTTAAATTACTCGAGCAACAGTTGGCAGCACTGATTCGGCTCACGCGCATGTGCAGTCTGGTAGCTCTTCAACGTGCCAGATTTGAATTTTATAGAGCGGGAAATGTTTGTCCGTACCTAGTTGTCACTAGTCACTATTTATTTATGTAATTGTCTGTTTCTTTATTTATTGCTTGACGTAACTATTGCTTATTTGATTTACTCTCTGACATTTATCTATTTATTTATTTATTATTGTAACTATTTATTAAAAATGCCTCGCGCCTCGTGTGAAAAGTGTAGGAATGTCACACATGCAGGCGCTATAATTCGTCACTGCGAAATCTATTCTGCGATATTTCACAATGTTTGCATGAGTTGGCATGTCACAGACAAACGCAACTACTAATGTCAAACTTGTAAAACTAAAAAAAAAGACAACATAATAAACACAGTAAAAACGCAACGAAAATCTACGCCTAGATTAGAACTAGAGAAGAATAAAGATAAAGGAGATTATAACATTAAAAATAAAAAGACTGATGTAAATAATACTGACGATAATATTAATAATACTAATGAGAACAAGACTGATATCTCGATTACGAATGACACAAACAACCATGTTTCTCTGAGGGAAGAATTTTCTGCTTCGACGCCGGCCGTCGCTACTAGCAAAGCCAGTAATGAGAAGCACGCCCAAATCAATTCTTCGGTGGATATGAGTGCGCTTCGCTATTGCACACTGCCATCATCCATGCTTACTCTTTTTAGCAACCAGTTTAAACACGCGCCATATCAACGTCTCGCATTTATCCTAGGAAACGAGTAATAGAATGGTTCAAAGTAAAATCTTCATGAATGAGTTGCTAAGTAAATAATCGGTCTTGCAGTTTAAAAGTCTTAAAAGTGTAGCTAGCGGTCTTGGTTTCAATTGGATCGCTAGACAAAGACAGTAAGAAAAATTGACTAGGCAGAGTGAAGGTGAGAGGAGCAGAGTGTGATGGGTTGAGGACGGGATTTATCAACGCTACCTCGCTAAACAGGCACATGGAGATGTTTTGTCAATTCCTGGCGACTGCTCGTCCCTTCTACCATCTCTTTGGCGTGGCTGAGTCACGTTTCGGGCCGAGCGTCGACGATGTAACGGCCATTAAGTAAATCTAACTGAAGTCACTCGCGTAGTTTCAACTGAATGAACAGTTCGGTAACTAACTTCAGTACTAAATAATATAAATAAATAATAATTGCATTATAGAAATTATTACTATGTTCAACATGGCCTTAGTCATAGTTGGTTTGTAAAACTAACAAAATAAGGCCATATAATAATATAAGAAGGCTATGCTCGACTGTATCGCGAAGTATACTTTTTTAAGTTAGGTGCGCCGTCACTCTTCGCTGTCGCACGCAGTTAAGTAGATTTTACTGAAGTCTGTGCAATAGCATCTACTGAACTGCTTTACTTAACTAGGCTCAGTAAACGCTACTGTTTTTTTCTCCGTATATTTGCGTAAAGGGCTACTCTGTCCTTCGGGAGGATAGGAATACCCAGGGAGGAGGTGTGGCACTATACGTCCACAATACAAGGCGACCATGCTATGCTCATCTCCAACAACGACGGATGGTAGAAAGCCCGGGATTCCAGAGTACCTTATGTGTAAAATTCAAAAGGGCCGCATCCCCCCCATTTTTGTCTCCGTTATCTATAGACCACTGGGTATTTCTTTCACGACCAAATCTTACCTGGTTGATAAATTAAAACTATATGCGGAAGACTATAATCATCGTATAATCATGGGGAATCTAAACGCAAACATATTGTCGACGTCTCATGATGCGAATTTTTTCAAGGATTTGGCCTGTGAGTTGAATCTCAAATTAGTTGAACATGGCGCAACACACCACGTCAGGGAGTCTCATACATGGATTGACGTAATCTATACTGACGACAATGAAGTATAGTGCTGAATGCGAACAACATGATGTCGACCTTTCCGAATAGGCATAACATCATTGAATAATAGTAATAGGATGCAAATGTGGGAGGGTAACCCCTAGTTTTCCAGAAAAAACAAAAACAAACTAATATTGTATAAACATTTGGCAACGTTTCGTCCCGGGTGGAGACTTCTTCATGCCTTTATTAAGAAAAACAGAAAAATAAAACATTTACACGTATACAAATATTTTTTACAATATGTATAGAACATCATAAACTTTGTTTTTATAAAATAATTAAACAATCAATGGTCATACCATACTAATAAAAACAAATAAATAAATAGTATCACGGAGAGACGATAACGTCTTCATAGTCATAAACTTTTCTCAGTCAGTGGAAGACGCATATGAAAACACAAGTACGTATTGAGACCGCGCAGCGAAAATACCCGAAGGAACCCGAGCTCACTTATTCACACACACACACACACACACACACACACACACACACACACACACACACACACACACACACACACACATCATATTTATAAATATTATTGTTGTGATGAGAATTAGTTTCAATACTGCTCATGCGAGCACAGTAGGCGCAAAAATATTTAGAAGTCTGTGCGAGAGCAAGAGAGACCTACTGCATCTTTTTGATGATTTTTTTTTGATTAAAACACTTATAAAATATATATATTTATGTGTTGAAATTAATAACCATACGGCGTTTATTCACAGAATTTGAATATAACACTCAAGAAGGTGGAATAGCTGCTTTATCCTCAATTATTCGTGAAATCTAACTAGAGTATCGGATTCCTCGTGTTAAATTAACTCGAAATCAAAAAAAAAAATCATTCAAAAAGATGCAGTAGTCTCTGAGAAAAGCGGAAAAACATACTTTTTATGTCATTTTCTTCCTTTTATTATTATTGAATGTTTAAACTATACCTATTAAATTGAATGAAGTTTTGCTTATCGTAATTAAAAAATTGTAAACAATATCACAAATATTAATTTGCACAAATACTAATTTTAAATACATTATTTCTGTAGCTTACTGCAACACTACTGTAAGTATTATTTTGATAAAATGATGTTAAATTTTGATAAATTGATTGAAATTTTCTCATCGCTGCACTTTTTATTGTAGCACGTTAAATGATATTTTTAAACAGTTAATGCAGACTGTGTGTAGAAATACATAATTCAAGAGCTTAGATTAAATGATTTGTTTATAAAATAGTATATCACATTAAATCTGTATTGATGATAGATTTTTTAAACCTTAACTGTTTTTAAAGCTTTCTGCTACTATACTCAATATGCAATAAGAACTGAAAGTATATACTCAGTCACAACATTCATCTGCCGGAATAGTTTTTAAGAATTAATTATTTTCTTAATTAAAAAATATTTCTCGTATAAACCGATTGAGAAATATTTCTATATAAACGCAGGTATTTTGATTTTCAAGGCATGAAATAGTTTTTATATCGTAATAATTGGTAAATATGCGGTGGAAATTTAAAGCAAAAGTATATAAAATCGAGAAAATCTGTAAATTTAATAATTATTACATATACAACGAAAATTCTTAGTTACTTTACAAAATTTTCAGTGTTTTTTATATATTTTCAGTTTTTTTTTTTGACAATTTCAACGGGTTATCAATAATTCACTGTGATTACTCGAGAAAAATTTCATCAGTATTATTATTTAATATGTGACTTATTTTAGTTAATTTTGATATAAAAAGGTTGGGAACCATGCCAAACCAAAAGTTATGGATTAATTTGAATTTTTTTATTTACCTGGGCTAACTCTCTCACCTTCGTTTATATCTATTTATTTTGTGCAATATGGAGAGTGACTAATTTTATTAATATTATTTACTTTTTTACTGTTGCATGACTAATCATCTATGTCGTTTTAATAAACTAAATACAAATTTTTAAAGCGTATAATTTCGCTGCCGTTTTCCGCAATAATGATAAATATTCGTTAAAGCTTGATTAAAAATAAATTATAAAATGGAAAACAAAAAGAATAGCTTGGAAAGTATGAACAATTTTTTTAGAAAATATACATTTTTATTTCAAATAATAACGTTATTAAAGAACTTTATTATTTTCAAGGAACCCTAAGAGTTTTCTTTATGTTTATCTGCTTTTTTAAACAATTATCAAGTTTGCTCAATCTTTTGGCTTGTTTCAATTTTCATTCAAATTTTTTAAAAATAGTTACCCACACAGCTTGAAAATTCGTATAGAAATATTTCATAAAATATATCACAGTACACCCTAGTGGAAATGAAAAATGTGAAAAAATGTGAAAAATTGTAAGGAAACGTGAAAGAATGTGAAAAATCAAAATTTTATGTCAATATTTGGAACATCGCTAATAAGAAAATTGTCATAATTTTTCCCTTTTTTTCACAGTTTTTCACATTGTTTCACCTTTTTACATATTTATTTTTTTAGCAAAAAAGTGCATTTTCATGTAACACTTATGCACAGTATTTCACATTTCCTCACAATCATGCACATTATTTCATATTTGTCACAAGTCTGGTTTTTTCGAGTTTGTTTCTGACATAACGACACAACTCTACTTTAAAATGAGTTTTTTATGTGCCGGTGGTTACTCTAGGATGTGGATTTGTTTATTTCCAACAAAATATTGCCTTTTAACCCATTTTCAGACAGTATATAAAGTGCTCCTTATAAGAAAGAAATATATCTTAGAAGCGTATAAGATATTAGCTCAGGTGGTTAGACGTTTGATTGTCACGCTGAAGACCCTCGTTCATTCTTTAGTATAATGTTTTAAATAAATAGTCCTTTTTCAAGAGACTTCTTTGCGTTATTATTTCTTAAACGAGACTCACCCTACCTGATCCCTACAGGTTATAGGCCGGGTGAGCCACGCTTCCACTACGCAAAAATAAAGTGCGTGACACGCGCCTAGAGACGCGGGAGTGTTTTTAGCTCACGAGAGCAAAGTGAAGTGTCAGGTGGCAAAAGGCAGTAAAAAGAGCGGTAGGAGCTTATTCTACCATCCGCACCTTTGTGCCACGAGGCCAGGACCCGAGGTGCCATCGAGAAGAAGCCTGGACGAGACCAGCACAATGCAGCAACTTGCAGCGACAGGCTCTTCGTTCAGTAAGTAATACAAAAGTAATATCGATGAAAAAGTGTAAAGTTGTGAAAAGTTCGCGGTGTTAAAATCTAGAATAACGTACAAAGAATGTAGAGTCGCGAAAAGTACTAAGAATAAAAAATGCATGACAAAAGTGTAGAATAATCTCAGAAGTGCCGAATCACAGTGAAATTTGTGTAAAAGCCGAGAACAAAAACGCGAAAATTAGAAGTATTTCGTGAAAATACGGAAAGCTTAGCAAACTTGTGTAAAAGCCGAGAGTAAAAACCTGAAAAGCAAGGTGTGACAAGCTTTGTGATTCCGAGAATTCAAAGCAAAACGCAGCAAGTCCCGCGTTTCCGAGAAGCCGAGCACGAGCGGGGGGGGGGGACAGAGGCGCGAAGCTAAGATGGCGGCCGCCGGTGTTATGTTTTGATTCTTTGTCTCTCTCTCTCTCTCTCTCTCTCTCTCTCTCTCCCTCTCTCTCTCTCTTTCTCTCTCTCGCTCCGCCTGGCTTCTCTCTCGTACTCACGGCGTGAGTGGCCGGTGTGTGCATGCATATTAGAACGCGACGGCCAGTCAGCGGCGTGTTGTGTATAAGCTCTTTACAACGATAATCGGAAATAGAAAATGCTTCGAAGCAAGAGATTTAAAATCCTCATATCAGTAACCGTTGAGTAGCATGTTTAATAGTATTTTTTTAAAAAAAAACCTGTGTAGCAAAATAAATACGGATTGCAGTTAATGAAAAATCGCATTTTGTGAGGGCCCCACATAATGCGTAACCGGCTTTCAAGCAAGCTGTAATAAATCAATTCAAAAGTCAACACAGTAGCTAGAACAAGAAAGATAGACAAGAGTCAGGTGAAAGTAAGATTCAGAAAAGAACATCGACCAAAGAAACAGGTTAATCTTACAATATGCCAAGACCGCGCGATTAGAATCGCCCCACTTGACTGGGAGAACAAGAGCATGCGACAAGAGTTGCTCCTCAAGAGAGGAAAGTCAAAATATATTTACTGAAAGAAACTCGGAGTCAAAGTCGTAATTGAACAATTATTTTTATTCCAGGAATGTCTTTCTAGCCATCGGAAAAAAGTCCCGAATCAAGGGCATCGAAAATTTCCCGAAGGCAGCCTCGACCCCGCTCGGCAGGCCGCAGACGGTGCGGTGCACAGAACTAATTGATATGAATATCAACATGGGCGAGCCTAGGAAAAGGTCGGCAGAAAGAAAGAGGGAGCCTTCCGAGGACGGAGAACTCTCCAACAACTCGGAGGACGAGACTCAGGAGACTCGGGAGTCGAGCAAGGGTGACACGCCGGTGAAAATTCCCATGTTCGACCCCTACAGAGCTTCTGGGTCGCAGCAGATGCAGCCGCCACCTGATAAAGAACACAGGTTGAAATTTCTCCGGGAATCGGTAAGACAAAATAATTGTTGTCAGTTTCTAGAACAGTCAAATAACATTCCCTTGAACGTAGTTAACGAACTAGTAGAAAACAAGATAAAGGTCTTGCTTCTCGAAAGAGATAAAGAGATTGAGAAATTATCGAATGATAGAAGTTTTTTGAATTTGTCGGAACAATTGAAAAATGAATATATAGGTAGAGAAAATTTAGGTTCTAGAACTTATAAACTCACGGTAAAAACTAACTTGGAAATGTTCGAAGACTACTTGAAGTCCGAACTAAGAAACAAGAAACTGCACTACATTCTAGATGAGAGTGTAAGTATGAACTCTACTGTAAATGAATCGAAAAGATTGGATGATGAGTTTAAAGTTAGGGAAATTATAATCAATAAAATAGACACAATTTATTACAACAAGATTGTTAATTTGACTGATCCGAAACTAATTCTTAGAAAGTTGAAGGATGTAAAAAGATACGAAACTGGAACCACTAGAATCACAGCTAGACAAGACTTGACGACTGTCAAATATTTACCTTCGAAAGGGACTGTGTCTGATTTCTACGATAGGTTCCAGGAGAAAGTCAGAATATTTGAAAATATTCCAGATGCGGGAAAACTTCCGGAAAACGAACTAAAAGATTATTTTCTGCAAGCAGTTGCTGAAGCAGTTCTGGAAATCACTACTGCAGATCAATTGTTTAAAAAAACTACGTCTACGGAAATGACATGCGAAAGACTAAAAAATTATTTATTGCAGGTTGAATCCACCAAGAGTCGAAAGATGCCCTCCCATCCGCCAGTTAGAGTGTTTGTACATTCGAGCCAAGGCACTGGCCGGCTGATCTGCAGAGGTTGTGGAATGGAGGGTCACACCAAAACCAACTGTCCTAACGAAGGCTTGAGGCAGTGTTATTACTGCCTCAAGCTTGGTACCCATCTTGCACACGAGTGCAATAAGCGTAAAGCAGATGCGGAGAAGGGACAGTCAACGGCGACCGGCTATGGCCCACCCTCAAAGAGAGGGAGGTGGACAGGCCAAGGGAGCAGATCTACTGCAAGTAGAGGCCTGACATCTGAGACGTCAGCGTCTGGCAGAGCCTCAGTGGCTCCTGCCAACCGTGGAGCGAGAGGCGCCAGAGGTGCATCAAACCCGAGGCGGAGGTCGTGAACGTGGTGGACCACAGAGGGGTGCAGTCCATTCCAGGCCTCAGCAGTAAATATCGCTCCAAGCCATCGCCGAGGAATATCAAGGTAACAAAGCGAACTGGGGTAATAAAGAATTGCTAGAATTTATAGCGGACTCAGGTGCGACCGAGCACTTGACCAGATCAAAGTTGTACTCTCGAGCGATTACTAAGGTAGATTATGCGAACAATGATAGCACTTTTAGCACTGACGGTAGTGGGTCAACTGAAGTTGTTACAGAGAATAATAATACCTTTACTTTAAACAAAATTTTGTATTCAAAAGATATGTCATACAATCTGTTATCGTTAAGACGTTTCGTAGATAAGGGACTTGAGATTTACTTGAATAACAAAATCATTGATATTTATAATCCAGAATTAGATAAAAGCATTTTGATAGGAGAATACAAGAAACCATTTTGGATTATTAAATTGGTTTTAAGTAAAGATATAGCAAACAAAACTAATCCTAAAATCATGTATAACACAAGAAGTAAAAAGAACTCTGTCAAAATAAACGACTCCGATGTAAACAAATCAGTATCGGGCAGGTCCAGTGTAGACAAGACTAATGATGTGGAAACAGATTACAAATATCTAGTAACAGAAAAACACATAAAACAGAGACTAGCCAGGTCGATAATATACTGTCGATTAAAAATCACAATAAACCTAGAGAGGAAATTCCAGAAGCCATGTTATGGCATATCAGACTAGGACACGTATCTAAGAAATATTTAACTGCGTTAGCCAAGCAACATGATAAATTAATAACTATTGAAAATATAAACAAAGATAAGACCATACAAGATTGTCAAACTTGCATGCAAGCGAATAGTGTAAAATTTCCGTTAAACAAGATTAGAGATAGGGCAATGAGACCGTTACAGATAGTTCACGGAGATACAATGGGTCCCATCATCCCAGAGTCACACCCAGGAAAATGTAAATTTGTTCTTGTTTTAATCTATGATGCAACTAGAGCTGCTCTAACTTATCCTATGCAAAGTAAAACTGAAGTGCCAGAACACATAGAATCATTTGTTAAAAGCCTTCGCAATTTGGTGGGTACGAAAAATTCTGTTATATAAGATGCGACAGGGGAACGGAGTTTGTTTGTCAGGCTACTAGAGAAGTCTAAGGAAAATACGGTGCAGAATTGCAACTGGCTTGTCCAGATACACCACAACACAACGGTGTTGCTGAAAGGTTTAATCGAACGCTAAAGAATAAAGTCAGAGCCATGATGCTGGACTCCGGCTTACCGCACTCGTATTGGAATCTAGCTGTTAAAACTGCTGTTTATATTTATAACAGGACACCACACAAGTTAATAGACATGATGGCACCTTTGAGTAAAATCTTATCAAATCAGTCTGAATGCATGAGTCAGGTCAAGCGTTTCGGATGCGCTGCATATTTTAAGATAGCCCGCAACACAGAAACCAAGTTTTCGCCTCAAGCAAAGCAGGGATTTTTAGTTGGATATCTGAGTACAGGATACACGATACTTGTACCGAGCGAAAATAAATTATATGATTGTAAACATGTTAGGTTTATAGAAAATTTAACGTATAAAGACTTTCAAGGTGAAAGCATAGAAAACGATCAATCAGAATCAAAATTTGAAAAGGAATCAGACTCCGAGACGGAGAAAGAGTTGACATTCGAAACAGTTGAATCAGTAGGTGAAGTCAAAGAGACAGTAGTTGTAGTAAAACCGAATAGAGGTAGACCGAAAAAGAATCCCGTAGCAATGTTCTCTTTAATTGAAGATCCTGAGATACAAGAATTTGATTTTGATAGAGAATTTAGCGATCTTAAATATCACGCTCTTCTATCTAAAATCTTAGGTGACCCACAAACGTTTAAACAGGCTGTAAACTCTCCAGAGAGAAAACACTGGTTGGGAGCAATAAAATCAGAACTAGATTCTATTAAAGAGAAACAAGTATACACCGTATTAGGAAGATCTAAAGTATCTATGAGTAACTTAAGACCAAATATAATCGACTCCAGATGGGTCTTTAAGCGGAAAACAAATAAACTGGGCGAAACTAAATTCAAAGGTCGATTAGTTATTCGGGGTTTTAAAGATAAAAATGTGTATGTCTTACGGGAAACATACGCTCCAGTATCTAGGATGTCACTGATAAGAGCTTTCTTCTCGATAGCGAATAAATTAAATTACACGATTAGATAACTCGATGTTGAGACTGCGTTTTTGTACGGTGACCTGCCAGAGGATATTTATATGGAAATTCCAGAGGGAGTACAGATTACCAGTGAAACCAGGAAAAGATTTCTATGGAAACTGATCAAGTCACTTTATGGATTAAAGATAAGTCTTAAGAAGTGGAATAATAAATTTTCAAGCGTAATGACTAAGCTAAGCTTTACATCAAATGATATAGATCCGTGCTTATACACTAAACACTCAGGTGTAGGTACAATCCTTGTTGTATTGTATGTTGATGACATACTGTTAGCAAGTTCAAACAACGAAGTCTTGAACAAGTTGAGCAAAAATTTAAGTGCTGAATTTAAAATCAAAGATCTCGGTACCCCCAAAGAATTTCAGGTATAAAAATAGAAAGAGATCAAACCAAGCGAGTTATCAAGTTGAGCCAGACTAAATTCATAAAAAAGATGATAAGTAGATTTGGATTTAAAAGCTGCAGGCTAGTTAGTACTCCAATGAGACAACTTGAGGTCGCTAGCAATGATAGAACAGAGAGGGAGGAAACTGAGTACACACTGACTGAATCAGGAAAAGAGCAAATTCCTAATAGACTGTACAGAGAAGCTGTCGGATCTCTACTATATTTGGCAAACGCAACGAGACCAGACATTTTGTACGCGGTAAATGTACTTAGTAGACATCAGGTGAACACTAATATACAGGAATGGAATATGGTTAAGAGAGTATTTCAATACTTGTCAGGAACACGAAACTATGAGTTAACATTCAATAGAACCGATGAGGGGCTGATAGCTTACTCTGACGCTAGCTTAGCAGACTGTAAAAATTCTCTGACTACGTGTTGCTACGTTATTCGACTGTTCGGTAAAATAGTGGCGTGGAGAACGCACAAGCAGCAAAGCGTTGCCTTGTCCACTTGTCAATCAGAATATGTCGCCATGAGCGAAACCTGTTAGGAGTGTATGTCCTTACATAACACAGTAGCAATTATGCTAGAGCGAAGCTTATATCCACTGACACTGTGCTGCGACAACTTGGCAGCCATTTCTTGCGCTAAAGTAAATGGTGGTAATCGGTTAAGACACATGGTCGAAAGAAGGGAACATTATGTAATAGAATGTGTAAATAAGAATTACATTGAGGTAGAATGGGTCAAATCAAAGAGTCAATTAGCTGACATATTTACAAAGGCTTTACCCAAGCAATTACATTATGAACTATTGAAAATCATTTTTAACATGTTCATTTTAGAATTTCCTGATGAGACTGATGACGAGGCAGAAGTTGCAGAGCCATCCATAACAGAGGAGCCCTGGGACTGAGTGGGAGTTCCTCAGGTTAACCACTTGGGACTCTCTCACGTTCTACGCATGCGCAAGCTCGCTGCGTTGCGCCGCTCGACTCGGCGCGACAGTTCGTCGCCAGCCCTCCGAGAGAGCGCTCGTTCTTTAGTATAATGTTTTAAATAAATAGTCCTTTTTCAAGAGACTTCTTTGCGTTATTATTTCTTAAACGAGACTCACCCAACCTGATCCCTACACAAATATTTGTGAGGAACCGTGAAAAATGTTTTCGTAAATGTGCAACAATGTGAAATAAAGTGTAATATATCCTGTAAATTAATTTTTCTTATTGTTCGAAAACTTAATGCTTTTTTTTAGTTTTTCACAATTGTACACATTTACGTTACAATGTTTCACTTTTGCACACGATTTATCACAATTTTTCACATTTATCAGTTCCGCTAGGGTAATATTTGTGAAATATTTCTAAAATATTTCATGCTGTGTGGGTATTAGTCTTTTTCGACAGTTCTCGATTTGTTTCAGTTTTTATTTTTGCCAGGAAAAAAAAAACATTGTGGCGTGGCCAATCTCGGGGAAATCTAAAAGCCTTCCTCGAGGCCCGAAGGCCCGTACAACTTATTTTTATTACGTTTCTCTCCGCGATTCTCGGAGGAGGTTCCGCCGAATCCTCTCTCCCTCGTTCGGGTTACAAGGGGGTAATCGGAATTACTACACCAACTCTCGTTAAACAATACTTTATTCACTCACCAGTCCTGGCGATGACCCGTGGCGCAGCTTCTTCCTTCTCTCGTCCTCTCTGTTGAAGTCGCCTCAGAGTCCAGGTCGTCCTCTCGAACTGGCTGCTCGCTTCGTCTTCTTCTAGATGTCCCCACGAAACCCTCGAAAACTCTCTACACCCCACAATAAATACTCAAAAGACTCCACACTCTCAAAATTCACCGACACGCGTGTTCAGCTCGGGCTTCACACAAAAAGTCCGCGAGCGAGAGAAAACCGCGCTCTTGAGCGCTCGCTCCCGCTTCTCCCACCCCTCGGTCCTCCTCGCACGCGGTCCCATCGCTGAAACCCCGACACATATCAGACTCGCACAGCTCACCTTCCCCGCTCCTCGTTGCCCCGACGGCGCGAAGCTCGGCTCGGCTCAGCGATTGGCGCACGCGCTCTCCTCTTACGCTCTCTCTCACTCGCATTCATGCCTTCCCTATTCGCACTGTCGCAGCAGTGCCACTATTTACACATTCTCCGTTTGCTCTTTACACATCTCTCCGCTTTCTTCTTTCTTCCTCGGTCTTCCTCTGCTCCGGCGATGATCCGTATCCTCGTGCATTGCACGCACTCACGATGTACCTCGGGCAAACATCACAGAAATTAGAAGAGCCCTGACGACTTGGCTGTCGCCAGTGGTTCTCCGCGCTTGGCTATTTCGCCTTCACGCAACGTGCAAAAGGCACCGTCGCAACATGAATTGGCGATGTTTGATACTTTCTTGTTATTTTCAGGGTATATACAACTTTTTATAAATTTATTTTAAATTTTGTATTGTGCCGCAATATTAGTTGACAGAAAAAAAAATACCTTGAACAGATCGATGTATAAATCCATACAATATTAAAAATCATAAAGGCAGTAACTTAAGATCGATATGTAAGGAAATGCTTAAAAAATTTCCAGCTATATCAAAAAATGCTAGAATATGTCACACTTGTAGAAAAAAATATATATACACGCTGGATCGACCAGTATCGAACCAGATTTGACTCCAATGGATGTTTCTGAGGATCCCGAAAGTGATTCAGAATATGAATTTGCACAAACTAAATCAGTTAGAGGAATCGAATTAGAAGAGCTACTTACGGGCCTTAAAAATAAATTTTCAAGCTTAAACCGTAATGATTCATTAAGGCTTAGAATACTTACGGTTGCACCAAAATCTTGGAGTGCAAGAAAAATACAAAAAGAATTTGGTTCATCTAGATTCTTAGCACAAAAACCTAAGGATTTGAGATGATCCTTTGGCGACTTACCACTTACAACAGCTACAAGTGGAAAAAAATTATCAGAACACACTGTTAAAAAAATAAAAGAGTTTTACGAAAGCGATTATATCAGTAGATTATTACCGGGAAGAAAAGATACAATTTCTGTTTTGATTGAAGGTGTACGTACTCAAGTACAGAAACGTCTTTTATTGCTTGATTTAAACGACCTATATTCTTCATTTAAGGAATCGTATCCGAACGATATTGTGAGTTTTAGTTTGTTTGCTAAGCTTCGACCTAAAAATTGTATTCTTGCTGGTGCCAAGGGGACTCATTATGTTTTTGTATGTACAATTCACGAAAACTGTAAAATGATGCTGGACGCTATGAATATAAATAAATTGACAGATAATCAAATATGTAATTATAAAGATTGTAAGTAAATTAGTGCGTGAAAAACCAACTCCCGATTACCTTAACAATTGCAACAACTGTCCTGACATTGTAGACTTTTCTTCATATCTTTTTGATTTGTTAAATAATAACTCAAACTATGAAATACAGTTTGGATCATGGGTAACTACTGATAGATCAACGTTACAAACACTAACACTAAAATCAGTTGATTTTGTCGAAGAATTATATAATAAACTTGTAAATTTAAAATCTCACTCTTTTATTGCCAATGAACAGTCAATTTTTATCTCAGAACAAAAATTAAAAATTTCATAAAATGAAGTAATGGCCATGTTTGACTTCTCCGAAAATTATGCTTATGCAGCACAAAATGCTTCACAAGCATTTCATTTTAATAATGACCAATGCACAGTATTTCCTGTCATTTTTTATTACAAAGAAGGTAAAGAATTAAAACATCAAAGTATTGTGTTTTTGTCAAATAGTCTTGAACATGACACCGCTGCTGTTTACACAATTCAGAATCAACTGATACCAATAAAAAAAAATGTAAATAATTTAAAAAAAAATATTTACGTGACAGATGGGGCAAAGCAACATTTTAAAAACAAATATCAAATAGCAAATTTATTAAATCATAAAGTAGATTTTGGCATCGAAACTGAGTGGCTTTACACTGCTACAGCACATGAGTAGATAGGCTATAGGCATACTGGCACACCCCCCACCCCGTTCCAGTGTGCTAGAACGCACACTGTGTATAACGATAGGAAGTCTCCCTTCTCAGATGCCAAAAAGGTCGAAGAGGGGATGAAAAAGGGAGAGTGTCCCTTCCCTCGAGTGTGCTAGAACGCACACTGTGTATAAGGATAGGAAATCTCCCTTCTTCGCGACCCAAAAGTTCGAAGAGGGGACAGAATGCCTATATGTGTATAAGCATAGAGAGTCTCCCTTCCCTCGAGCGATCTAGTATGCCGCTATGTATTCTCCCTTCCCCGGCTGCAGGGCCGCACATGCGAGCCTTTTTTCTTTTTTTGAAGGGAGAGTGTCCCTTCCCTCGAGCGATCTAGAATCTATATGGTGTATACGGATAGAGAGTCTTCCCTTCTCCGATGCGAGAGAGGGACGAGAAAGGGGAGAGCTAGAATATGCAGAGGTGGGGATCGCTTTCTCTCTCGCTCGCTTGGAGACTTAAGTGTTTGCGTAGGAAAAATATAATCTTATCCACGCACATGAAAATGGATTAGCAGCTTTGAGAAAACTATAAAAAATAGTATGTACAGCTGAGGGTTCTGCAAATGGCCATAATTACACATACAACCACAAAAAATGTGTGCTCAAAGCAATTAGCGTGAGCATCATTTATATACTCTTATTTTTTACGTATAAGTAAATGCATGAGAGTATACCTACGAGAGGGAGGGACCCTTATACGTATAAGCGGCTGTTTGTGTGGACTTGCAAGCGAGCGGTTGCATATACGTATATCTGCAACCCTGTAAGCGGACGCTTGTCTATCGTGTATACATAAGCACGTGTTGCTGCGTTGCACATACGTATAAGCAAAGTGTTCTATATTTCTGCTAGCTGATACATGCGTATACATATAAGCGAATGCTTCTGCGTATACCTGCAACCCTGCAAGCGGACGCTTGCCTATAGTATACATATAAGCGCATGCTGCTACGTATTGCGTATACCTGCGAAAGGGACGATGTGTATACATTTTCTTAATGAGCGAACGTCGGTTATGGACATAATACATGGGAACTCTGAGATAAAGATTTCCTCTATTAACAATTATCGGAAAGGATGTTTTGGTCAAAAAAATTTACAACCAAGAATATTTCTTATCCTTAGTACAGTAAATATTTTTTGCTTTTACGATTGGGCGCAGTTTTTCGAGTTTTCGGGTTGAGTAATTAAATCACTCTAATTCTTCGCTATTGGCTAAGATAATGTGAGGGAGGAGAGTAACATTTTCCCGAAATTTTCCTGCAAAGTGGTGGAAAAAGGACTCGCCAACCTTTTTGGAAATAATTAGCCCGCGACATGCTGGATCTCGTCAGTTCAGCTCATCATCATTTTTCCTCACATCAACAACATTTAAAAGTGAAAAAATGGTTCACAACAAGAGTTCACGGAGCAGCAGCAGCAGCAGCAGCAGCAGCAACAGCAGCAGCAGCAGCAACAGCAGCAGCAGCGATAGCGATAGGAGCAGCCGAAGGAGAAGCACCAGGAGCCACATCAACATCTCGCGGATGCGAGATAGCATAAACTGGTTTATCAGCAACGCGCATATAATGTTGATGATGGTTGACCACTTGGAATGGGCTACGAAGGCCATCGATACACGTAAGTTTTTTATTTTTTATTTTTGTATTCTGGTTAGTAAATTACATAACTAGGCCAGTAAAATAAGAAATGTCTCAGATCACATGTAATTATCGTTCGAGGTTGATAATCATGTGATGTGAGCTTTCTTTTTTTACCGACCTAGGTGTGTATACTATTTTTGTTTCTGCTTGACGACTGTACCGAGAGTAGCGACACCGAGGGCATCGACGTCGAAAGTAGCGACGCCGAGACCAACATCACCCAGTACATCTGCTCAACTGGCGAAACCTCCGACGCCATCAGCATCGCCTAGGCCGGAGGCGAGGTGTGCAGCTTATAAATAGCTTATGTAAGTATTTTATTTTTTTTTTATACAATTCCGTAAATAATATATTTTCTACAAATAAACTAATTATAATTTTTTTCTTTTTTTACAGTCGAGCCGGATTAAATCTTCGAAAAAAAGATAGGCCATCTGTCATTGAAAAAAAACGTGTGCGTCACGGGACGCCCGACAGAAGTGATAACTTCATATGATATTTATAGAAACTATCAAATATAGAACTTGTTTAACGCATGATGGCAATAATAATTTTATAGTTATATTTTTTGTTAATCTAATCATTTATAAATGGATCAGGAATAAGTAAAACGTAATTTAATTTCCTTTTGAATGTAAAATATATATTTTATGTACAATATTTATCATTATTTAACAGTTTAAGTTGACTGGCTGGTATTTAACACAACAATATGATTATCAATATACACGTAAATATCATACTCGGTAATTGAAAAATCAAAATAACTATCTGTTTACTAACACAATTTAATAACACAATGTTCACTTCAAAAGTTTTACTAATGTAGAGGTTATGTTTACTGTGCACGCGCGCTAAGAGAAAAGTGCCGAGGAAAGAAAGGGAGAGATAGAGAGCGTCTGTAGTGGAGCATATGCAGTATGCGAAAGAGAGAGGGCATGTAGACGCGAGCGAGTGAGAGAGAGCGAGAGAGAGAGAGAGAACACGTGCCAGTAGAGAGAGAAGAAAACGCGCGCAGAGTGGGGATGTCTCCGCTGAGCCGCCGTATGCGTGCGAGAGAGGAAGCAAGAGACCGCAGGGTGGGGATGTCTCTGCTGAGTCGCCGTATGCGTGCGAGAGAGAAGGCAAGAGACGGCAGGGTGGGGATAGCCAGACATAACGGCGCCGTAACGCATTCCAACCAATTCACTCCGTCCCATAAGAAGTTATCACATCAAAAAGTTTGACGCCCAAAGCACCGACCAGCAGTAATACGAGCACGAGGAACAACACCGGTGCTAATAGCAACAACACCAGTGCTAATAGCGGCAAATGCATGCCGCGTATAATTACAGATATAATTTTAGACTAATTTGATTGTATTTTTTATTATTTTTAATATATTATTTTAAGAAAAAAATTGTAATTTGTAATATTTTTTATCTATTGTTTATTTTTATTTAATAAATAAATTATATTATTTATATTATTATAATTATTATTTATATTATTATAATTATTATTTATATTATATTATTTATATTATTAATAAATAAATAAACACCCTGCTAGGAAAGATCTTGATAATATCTACCGATATTTGACCGCCCCCCCAACCATAATTTATAGGGTTTTTCTAGCAGGGAAAAAAGAATATATGGTAAAAAAATTATGTTTTTTTTTATTGAGAAAAATATAAACATGTACATAGAGTTTTTACATCCACCTCATCCTCTCTCATTTTATCATGTATTAAATTATGTAGCCATGATCGTAAAGTTAACACATTTTGCATAGCGCACATAGGCTTTGCTCTTATGCATAAATCGTGGTTTAAACAATAATAATGCGCATTGTAACGTAAGTTGTGTAATGAAGGAGCACCAAATTCGTCGATATTGCAGATAGCACTGAAAAAACATAAAAAAATAATATATTATTATAGAAGTATGAAAAGTATAGATATAGTATGAAAAAAGTATGAAAAAGTATAGATAAAGTATGAAAAAGTATGAAAGAGTATAGATAAAGTATGAAAAAGTATAGTTAAAGTATATATAGAGTATGAAAAAGCATGAATAACTTACACATTTGGTATGAGTGATGTCAACCATTGGACATTTTCCTCGCCTTTAACAAACAATCGTTCTACACCTTGCGTACATATTTGTAAAATATGTTGAAGGCGATTGTAAGGAATATCGCCAGCATCCCATGCTATTCCATGGTGAGACTTTTCTAACCATTGGCTCATATACTTTTTCTCGGCAGACAGCTCTTCCCACGTTATCGGTGGTTTAAATAGGTAGGAAGTCGGTAAGGCAGTTTTCTTCATCGCATACTAGATCGCTCGAGGGAAGGGAGACTCTCTATGCTTATACACATATAGGCATTGTCCCCTCTTCAAACTTTTCGGCCGCGGAGAAGAGAGATTTCCTATCCTTATACACAGTGTGCGTTCTAGCACACTCGAGGGAAGGGACACTCTCCCTTTTTCATCCCCTCTTCGACCTTTTTGGCATCTGAGAAGGGAGACTTCCTATCGTTATACACAGTGTGCGTTCTAGCACACTGGAACGGGGTGGGGGGTGTGCCAGTATGCCTGTGTGCCAGTATGCCTATAGCCTATCTACTACAACGATTTCAATTACCGCCAGTTCATAAGATTCTCCAATATGGTTATCCTGCAAAACCATCATTCAAATGTGTTACAGTATGCGAAAATCATAATCCTATCTATAAGACTGCCTGTGCACTACACCATGTCAAACTCATAAAAATGTTCTATCATTCATGTAATCTATAAAATATAAGAAAACACTATTGTATTATTAAACAGCATACATATTTTTTTAAAAATAAATTTCAATTCAAATCTAAACATAGAATCATTTTCTTTCTATAACCCAAAAAAAGTCATCCTCCAAATAATCCTAAAACCACCGCCGCAAAACAAAAAGAAAGATAACATTTCCTCTCTTTCAAGTTACCCTCAGAGAGGTTACCTACAGAGAAACACTTGCGGCCCGCCGGATAATTTTCCGAGTAGGTCCCACTCATTCAAAAAGGCGTGCACGTGCGGCCCTGCAGCCGGGGGGAAGGGAGAATACATAGCGGCATACTAGATCGCTCGAGGGAAGGGAGACTCTCTATGCTTATACACATATAGGCATTCTGGATCATTCGAGAGAAGGGTCTCTGTCCCCTCTTCGAACTTTTCGGCCGCGGAGAAGGGAGATTTCCTATCCTTATACACAGTGTGCGTTCTAGCACACTCGAGGGAAGGGACACTCTCCCTTTTTCATCCCCTCTTCGACCTTTTTGGCATCTGAGAAGGGAGATTTCCTATCCTTATACACAGTGTGCGTTCTAGCACACTGGAACGGGGTGGGGGGTGTGCCAGTATGCCTATAGCCTATCTACTCACATGGGAAAAGTTGTTTTAATGGCATTGGAGCAGCATTTAAACGGGAAGCTTATCGTGCTTTATAATTAGGCGGGGATGTTGTGCTTGTCCTGAGGTTCTTACCTTTGTTACTATTGGTTTTATAGGCACTTGATTATCTTTGTGTTTACTTTTTTAGGATGTAGGTTATTATATGGATCACTCTTAATTTATAGAATAATAATAGTAGAAACTGATTAAATTGTTATCTTTGTTTTATTGGGGACAACCCAGAACTCAGTAGACAATACAGTTTCTTACAGGATGTTATTGCTTGTGCGTAGGTATCTTATAGTTACTTTGATGTTGGTACAATAAAACTTAAATTACAGTATATTTTGTTCTGATATGTGACCTAAACTGGATAGTCCTTCGTGACACGACAGATGCTAATTGATCTTACTCTACACGATTACTCGTGGCTGATTTATGTACGGTACCCTTCGTGACTTTTTTTTCGGCAATTTCATCTTTCGGCAACTTTACTTAATAAGATTTGTTTCTTCAGTATTTTTCACTTTTGGTATTTTCGTTTATCTGCAAAATAACCTTTGGATACATTGCTCCCCACCCCGCGCACCCCTGGAATTCTCTCCAGCACGACGTAAGAGATCTCCCATTGCTTAAATCTTTTTATAGCACGCTAACCTCAAAATGCCAACTTTATTGTCGATTTTGAGGTTGTCGTGCTATAAAATATCGTATGAGACTGTTGTGGGAGGTGTTTTTCTACCTTGCTCGATTTTCGAACTCGCTTCGCTCGTGCGAAAAACCGGCCTCGAGCAAGGTAGAAAACCAGCTCCCACAACAGTGTCATAATATACTATAAGGCTGTGATGCGTAGGTGCATATACGTACGCGAGATTGAGTGTACTGTCAATTAGAACATTGATTCTGCGACACTTTCATGACTCCGTTAAATATTGTACCGTCCAACTTTTTATTTAATTTATATTATTACTTTATTTTTAATGTTTATGACCTAAGGTTACAGTAGTTTCCAGGCACCATGGAGAAGGTAAACAAAAACCGACATTGACCCCCCACCCTTTCACTTCTTACAATGTTGAACGTGCAATGAGAGATTTTGACGAGACGCTTGTAGAGAAGATAGATCAATTATTAAAAGATAAAAATATATGTTTGGCTTTAGAAGCTATTTATATCATTATATACGAGTTTATTAATTTACATTTATATAACCTAGTCGCATACTTAAATACAACTATATATAAGGATACATAACTATAATTGTATTTAGTTATTTCTACTCACTTACCTGTGTACTTTATCCAACAATACCTATCTCTGTTTATCCTTCACACTCGTTATAGTTATAAGCTAGATTTTAAGTTTATCCATAAGCACACACACACACACACACACACACACGCCCACACAAATCATGAACACGCGCGCGATCACACAGACGAGTCTAACATTTAAGAATTGATTCAACAGTGTAGTTGTGGCTCAGTGGTAAAGTGCCTGCCTCGAACTCTGGGGAATGAAGGTTCAAGACCCAGATCTCGCTACATTTTTTATTCGCAATGGAAAGGGGAATATGCTGAGTACGCGTAGAGGAGGAGGAGGAGGGCAGTGGTGGTGGTGGAAGCACCCTCCACATCATACATCAGTAGTTCGTGGATTGTCGGGGTGTTAACGCCTTAACAACTAAGCTACTCCATCGCTCTCCAAAGTGTCTCGAAAAATCCGAGGCACCTTGGATAGACAGAGAAGAGGGGAGGGATTCTCGCCAAAGTGTCACGAAAAGTCGGAGGCACTGTGGATAGAAAGAGGGAGAGTGGGGAAGCTCTCTCCAAAGTATAGATGGCACCATGGAGAGTAAAAAACCGTGACCTTGATCTTGACCTCCCACTGGCTCGGGGGTCAATGTCGGTTTTTGTTTACCTTCTCCATGGTGCCTGGATACTACTGGTTACATATGTATTTTTTGACTTGTGCAAAATAAATGCTAATATATCTATCTATCTATCTATTTTATCAAAGAACAGTAGATAGTCTATACACGTAAATGATATATTACTAAGATTCATATATGATCTGCAAGTTATCATTATTAGGACAAGTAAAAATGGCTCAGTGAGTAAAATAATGGATTGTGAAGTTGAGGACCAGGGTTTAAGTCTTAGTTAGAGCAAAGTTTTTGATCACTATTTTGCGGTCAATTTGTTTGGCTTAGCATCAAATATATAATTACCATAATTGTTTAGTAAAAAAAAATAATTTATTTCAATTTAAACAAATACTTCAATTATAGAGTGATTTCTGACGTGATTTTTAACATGAGAAATCACGCCAAATTAGTCAAGTGATAAATCACGTGAGAATTTAAGCGATCTATCACGTGATTGATCGTATGATAAATCACGTGAGAATTTAAGTGATCTATCACGTGATTGATCGTATGATAAATCACGTGATTTTTCTCGCCAGGGTTGTACTACAAATCTACACTCGGCCTAAAAAAGCCCACTTTACGCACTTGGAACAGAATATGCGAATTTCGCCCGAGTTTAGCGGGCAATACAGCATTACCCGACGTTCCAAATAGTCACTTTAGACTGTATTAAGAGGATGTCGTAGCTAAAGCTTCGCAAATTCGTCACGGCGTACGTTGCACTTCCAAACTTTTAGAAACATAACAAATTCGATCGTAATTTTATTCGGTAGAACAATCTATTAAACTTAACCCAACGGCGCTGTAGGTTCGGTTTCTCATTCTAAGCTTTATTTAAAAAGTTTTATGTAAAATTAGGTTATCAAAATTATTTTGAGGTTAGATACGATCGCGTAAACATCAGTTCGTATTTCCAAATTTTTAGAGAATGTAAAAGTTTGATCGACTTTTCCTTCGGTAGAACAATTTATTAATATTAACACTACGGCGCTGGAGACTCGGTTTTTCTTTAAAATCTTTATTTAAAAAATTATACGTGTAATAGAAAAACAGTGCTTTTAGTTACCACATTCTAGTAAGTACAAAAAATGCGAAAATCGTTCGCGTGTTACATAAATACTTTATTTTTATATATTTATTATGTATCAATCAGATCCAATTTTCGACCGAGTATTAGCGTCAACTGGGCTTTATAACTTCGAAATAGTTCTTTAAGTAATGTTGTCGAACGATAATACGTAAATTTTCTATAATAGCTTATAAATACACTTGACAAGTAATGCATACTTGTTTTTTCATTACATACGATCAAAGATATTGATAAATAGTGATTTTTAAAATAGCGATCGGAAATTGGACACTAATCTAATGCTAGTACATTTACCTTACTGGGTACTAAAAGACTTAAGATGGAGAAGGTGTCGAAACATTATTTGAGCAATTTATGTAAGGCCATAAGGCCAAACTGACCTATGAGGGTATTGGAGGCTAACGTAACGTTATCATGGTATCTACAGCGTACTTCTGCTACGAAGAAGTGAGACTACTGGAAAAAATGGGAGCATTTATAAAATAATGCAAAACTGAAGGTAACAAGCTCATTATCGGATGCGACGCGAATGTGCATCATACGCTATGCTGGGGCAGCTCAGACTGCAGCAACAGAGGAGAAAAGCTATTGTAGTTTTTAACTTTGGCAAAAATAGACTTCCTTAATAGGGGCTACAGACCCACGTTTTGGAACGCAGTAAGAAAGGAAGACATTGACATTACCATGGCTTCCAGAAAGGTCTGATTGGAGGTAACGGCTTGAAGGATGTCGGAAGCGATCTTTATGCCGGATTAACAACACATTATTTTTGATTTGAAGGATGTAGTGCGATAAGCCAATTTACAAGGAATCCAAGTAGAGCCAACTGGACAGGCAAGTAAGGAAAGGCAGAACCCCGCGTAAAAGTATACGAAGTCTACGACACGACGACGACGTGGATCGCGGCTCTTGTACACTTTAAAACCAGGTTTTCTAACCTCAACAAAATTTTTCCAATGCATATTTATTATTATCGTTGCATTTATATTCGTTATATGATGATGAAAGAATGAGTCGAATTTGAATTAGTTGTCAGGCTTTCACATTCCCAAAAATATTCATCAGAATTGGTTGAAATCATATTTTACCCGAGACCGATCAATGTAAAATTTTGCAATTATATCTATATTTTCAAATTACTTATAATGCTCTGATGGGTGCATAGTAAGTTTATTATTGTTAATAATAATAAACAATCACTTGACAGTTATATTTCGGGGGACTTCACTACTTTTGCAAAATAAAAAAAAAAACACTTTTATTCGCAAACATTTTACCTTTTCTGAAAGGTTTCTTTTTACGAGAAATCAGTTCTTACGAGAACAATTGTGAACTAAGGCAAAGAAAGGCAACGAAGAGTGCTTCGTGGTGGAATAAGTCGGTAAAAAACTTATGAAAAAAGAGAAAAGACTGCCTAATTGGTTTGAGCATACGAAATTTCAGGATACGCGGTGGTACAGACAGGCGCAGAGAGGGTTTGCTGATTGGGCATTGCATTCAAACAAAGGCAGAGTAAGAAAGGGCTGCCTCCAGGGAGAGGTACTGTCGCCGACGCTCTGGTGTAGGATGGAGGGAAGAAATACGCAGGTGTATACACGGACGTCATTTTAATGAGAGTAGACGACGAGGATATTCTAAAAGGCTTAGTGCAGTATGCATTTGGACTGGTAGAGAACTGATGAAAAACGATGAAGCTTGGGGTGAACCCTAGCAAGGAAAACGTTACAGTATATACAAATAGGTACAGTCACCAGACAGAATAACGTTGAAAAATACGCCATAATATGGCGGTGAGTCTCGTGGTAATTGGACTCCGAAAACATGATTCGGATAGTCATGGCGTTAGATATCTCACACTAGGACACTAGACAGACTGCAAAGAATGGTAATGGGAGAAATCACAAGATCCATGCGGACAACACCGACAATCGCTATGGAGACTCTACTAGAGCTTCCCCACTAAACAATGCGCGCAAGACGTTTTACAGATTCTCGGAATTAACGAGCTGCTGGCACTTCAAGGATGAGGTACTGTTGGAACAGGTAATATTGCTTACTAAGGAAATCGTTTTTAATCGTCACCCTAGAAAGAATAGGGTAGAAAGGAGAATTATGCAAGCCACATAGTGTGGTACAAGGAAGGTTTAAAAAAACGAAGTGGTGCATGGGGAAGAGAAAGTACATAAGAGATTCTGTGTTCGCTTGAGAAGCACGCCACACTGCACTACATTCTGATGTGATGCACGTGCACCGCAACTATAGGAAACCTCTCTGGCCGGTACCATTGTGCAGTATCGTGCAGAAGTAAGAGCCATATAAGACTCTTCAAAATGATTAAAGGAGGCTATAATATGAAAAAAAAAATTATATTTTTAAATAGTTAATACACGCTGTGTGTAGAAATACATAATGCAAGGGCTTAGATTAAATGATTTGTTTATAAAATAGTACATCATATTAAATCTGTATTGATGCAAGATTTTGTAAACCTTAACTGTTTTTAAAGCTTTCTGCTACCTATACTCAATATACAATAAGAACTGAAAGTATATACTCAGTCACAACATTCATCTACCGAAATAGTTTTTAAGAATTGTTTATTTTCGTAAGATCTAATAAAAAAATATTCTCATACAAACTGACTAAGAAATATTTCTATATAAACACAGGTATTTTGATTTGCATGGTTTTGGTGGCATTGGAACAGCATTTAAATAGGATGCTTATCGTGCTAGTCTTTTGACGAAACATACAAAAGCAATTTTAACATCTGAAGTACTTGTAAACTGGGCAGAGAAATGTTTTAAAACTATTCAGATAGTTTTCTTTAGCAAAACAGAACACAACAGAATGAAAAGAAAACTGAATCTTAATTCATCATGGTTAATTATTTTATCTCAAAATTTATTATTAATGAAAAAGTATTTGAATTCTAAAAATAGAACTGAATTGAAACTTGTCGCTAAAGAAAAGCTTTGTCGCTAACTTTTTGACAACTTTATCGAGTAATACTGCATTTTTGGGCTATTTTTTGAAGTTATGGATACATGATGGTCTCATAACAGTTTATAACAGGCCAAAAATAATAATGGTTTGTTTGTGTTCAGCAGGCAAAAATACACGCAAATAAGCTTCTTCCCAAATTTCTCGACCACTTTTGCGAGTCTCAGCCACGTAATACTGCAATTGGACTGTTTTACTTCCTCCTAGATGAAGCTTTGTAATAGTAACATTTTCAGTTTAGCTAAAACTTCGTAGAAACGTATTTGGAGGTGTTTAGAGTTTGAATCATGCGTTTTTAGAAAATGTCTGCGCAAATAACTAGCCTAGATTGCTTCTCCTTTGAAGTTGGACATTTCCATACATCCTACATCCACCAAGGTGATTAGTGGTTCAGGATAAAATTCGTCTTCTTCATTCTTCATCGTCCAGTCGTCTGCTTCTTACAGCATGGGTTTGAGGAGCACTAAGAGATTGTGCTCCTTTCCTTTTATTCTCTTCGTCATTTCTAACCTTTTAAAGAATGGTCCTTGCGTAGTTGTTTATAACATAGCATAGCTGTCATCATTGACTCAGGTGTCACCCTAGTCTAAAGATAACACTCGAGTTCTTCTCGTTTCGTTTCGTATGACGAACAGTCACAGAAGACATACTCCGCATCTTCGTTTGCTTCCAAACATACTGAGCAGTTTGGATTGTCCTCTATCTTGAAGCGGCGTAGGTAGGATTGAAACCATCTATATCCGCTCAAAAACTGCGTCAGGTAGTAATTTAGTTAGGATTTGTTCCTTCGCGGATTTCCAAACATCCTTTTGAGTATTGTCACTACGCCAGCTTTCTATGTATATATTCTTTCGTTCTGTTGCTAGAAAGTCAATAGGCGGCATACTTGAGATAACGCACAATGTATCTTCTGATACTGTTTGGCGACCGTAATGCACTTCTCCTATAAACTGTTGACCGCTTTCGTGCATAGGACTTCACCAAAATAGCGTCCGCCCATATTAGGGCACCGTATAACATAATTGATGTAGTTACACTAGCTAGGAGTAACCTTCAACCCTGCGTTGGTCCACCCACATTTGGTATTAGTCGCGATAGTGCAGCATCGACTTTTGCTTCCTTATTGCTCACCCTCTCGAGATATAAGGATAACCTCCGTTTTATGGCTAGCAAGCTCAAGTCCAGTCTGCTTTAACCAATCATGGATTATACCTACATCCTCGTTAGCGATGTCCGGCACCTCTTCCTTTTGCTTTGCGACTACCACTATGTTATCTGCAAATCCTACAACCGTTGCCCCTTCCGGTAGCTCTAGCCAAAGTAGTCCATCGTACATGATATACCTTTCCATCTCTTCCCTTCTATTGCAGTTATAGCGGTGTGTGTGTGTATGTGTGAGTCAGTGTGCGTAAATATATGTAACAGTTTTACATTTTAAATTACTGTACTAAAGATAAGATGATACTATAAACCGTTATTTAGATATCTTTTTAAGAGGATGGCGACGCTAAAGCTTTGAAAATCCGCCATGAGGTATTTTGTATTTCCAAACTTTTAGAAAAACAAAAAGTCCGATCAAAATTTCCTTTGGTAGAACGATTTATTAAACTTAACACTCCGGCGCTACAGACTCGGTTTTTCATTGCAAGTTTCATTTAAAAAGTTTTATGTAAAATAAGATTTCAAGGTTGGCGCTGTAATCGCGTGAGTACGCGTAAACATCTGTTCATATTACCAAGATTTTAGAGAAATTAAAACTCTAATCGAAATTTCCCTTAGTAGAATAATTTATTAAACCTAACACCAGAGCGCTATAAGCTAGGGTTTTCATTGCAAGATTTATTTAAAAAGTTATATGTAAAAGAAAAACAGTGTTTTTAGCGACGACATCCCCTTAAATACCGTAACTAATTCCATCTTCACTGATAACTTACTATTATTTATGCTTATAACGTGACAAAATATAGTTTTTTTTTAATGATAAAAATAGTTTCGAAGCACGAATGGTCGAAAAAGAGAATTTTAAGTCGTTTAAATCAAGGAAAACGCGGAAATTTGCGCATTTTTCTCTTAAGGAAGCCATTTTATAGAAATTTAGCCATGGTAGTTTGATTAAAAAAATACGTTGAAAAACATGTGCAGAAATTTATTTCGTCTATTTTTCTAGGCTTCGTATGGAAATTAATACATTTTTATTAAAAGTTTACATGTTTGGGCAGTATTTTTGAGGTTATGCAACAACATTTGAATATCGAATTTCAGATCTGATATATTAATCACCCTTATATATGTTGTAACATTAATAATAATAAAACGAGAATTAATAAATAATAGCAGCAAAACGTAAATAATGGTTCGTTAATATGATATGCGCGTATACACGGAAAAAAATGGTTAGTTGTGATAACCAAGTACTTGGTTGGGATAACCAAATTGCTTGGGAAAAACGCACCAACTATTTTGTTGGTATTATTGACCAAGTAGAGTTAGTTAAGAAAAATTGATAACTATTACCAACTATATTTTTTATCTTAATCAATATATTAGTTCTGATTACTAAAAAAATAGTCAATTTTTTTCCAGAACAATGAAGAAAAATGTTTTCTGATGTTTTTACTTTATTTATTTATTATTTATTATTTATTTATTTATTACTAATTATTATTATTTATTTATACATGCAGATTATTTTATAGACCCGTTTACAAGTGTGCTATTATTTTTAACATTTAATTTACACGTTTATAATTTTATAATACAATTAAAATATCTCAAAAAAATGTCTCCCTCACTGGGGATTGAACTCGGGTCCTTCAAGTTCAAAAGCGGAGACTCTGTCGTCGCGCTAGCGATGCAGTTGGTAAATAAGAAAAGTTTTGAAAATATAAGCTGTAACTTCTATTTCAACTAATATCTTAGTAATTACAACAAAAATGTTGGTTGACCCACTATGAAAACAGTGATGTACCAGAAAAATTGTTGTCCTTACCAAGTAAATTGGTTAGTAACCTATAAAGTCGACTTTTTCATTGTAAAAAAGTCAGCTTGGTTACCACAACTAACCATTTTTTTCCGTGTACTTTAGGATAAAAGGAAGGCTGCTCCTCCGACAGCCCCATAATGGCCAGTTCTTGGCATAGAATCTAAGAGCTAGGCAGTCTTCTTTACGATTTCTTGGGCAGAATGTAACACTTTTTCTCCAACTTAATGAGCAGTACTTGGATTCAATCTGCTTACCTTGCTTTTAAGTACAAACTGACCATTACAGTTGGTCGTGTAACACAGCTGGGTTACACGTGGCTTATCGCAGTTTGAGGTTAGAATTGGAAAATGGTAGCTAGCAGACTTAGATTCGAGATTTTAGTTTAAAGGAAACTATAGAATAATTTTTTGCATCAGAAAAAATTCTGTCTGACCGGGGACTTAAACCCACACCCTGACGTTGTTCTTGACAAACCCTACGAGCTTCCCCATATGTTTGAATTATTCAAATTATTCAGTTTACGCCTAAAATAATAGTAATTTTGTATCTTGCATCCGAAAAATTAATTGATGCATTGATATTTTCATGAAATATAATTCTCCTCCATAAAAAATACACAAGATATTGCTACTTGTGGGAAATTAAAAATCTCCAGTTTTACTCAACCAGTTTTTGCCTTTACGGTCATTTTAAATGGGTGCTTTTCTACTAGGGTGTAAGAACTTGGTAAAGAGAAGTTCAAGGAATTTCAGCATCGCTTGTTTCAGCTTGATTGCTGATGAAGTGTGTATCAGTTACAACTATTGTAGAGAAGATACAATTAGGAATATTCTGTGTACGCAATTCCTTTAAGTGAGGCAGTTCGTGGAAAAGTTTTACGTCGAGGCAAAATAAGCATTACTTGTTCGACAAGTAGAATTTGAAAAATAGGTGTATATTATTTAATATTGGAATTGAGATAAAATTCTCCATGTCTCTGCCAAGAGGAGTGTGCGAAAGCCGTGCGGATCATCGTTGGTGGTATGCATTGAGTTACTACTAATAGTTCATTAGTAAGTAATCAGAAAAGCAGTCAGAACGGACGCAATATTCAACGATATTCTCCTTTAGTAGAAATAAAATGCAATATATACTGACTGTTGTAGCAGAGAAGCAGCTCGGGCTCCTCGTCTTCGCATAGGTCGAGAGCGGCGACAAGGTGCGGCTTGACGCTGACCTCGAGGTGCAGACTTCTCGGCGCGGTGTCGGGGTAGATGAGCTCGTAATGGTGGCGTAGGCCGCAACAGATCATCCACTCACGGCCGGGCTCCTGGCTCTCAATTATCGTCATTATCGAGGGAGTCTCGCTGACCTGGAACTCGCCCATTAGTTTAAAGCCGTCGACGGTGTCGGTGTCGGCTTCCGCACGCCACGTCGTCCAGGCGGCGGTGTGTTTCCACTGTAACACGCTCAACCTCCGACCCACCGCCACACACTGCACAAGTCATAAGGTCATAAGGTCATATCGGTTAGTACATAATAATATTTATAAAAACCAACGAGAGTGTACAGACTCACCATCCTCAGGTGCGAGCCGCCGGGCCTCGTCAGACTATACAAGTGGCAGCCCTTGGTACGCTCGAGCTTTCTCTGCTTGGCATGTGCACGCGTCCTCGCGCTCATTCTTCTCCTCTGCAGACCCGCGCAGGCCACAACCTCTTGCTCCTCTTCTTCGTCTTCATCTTGCTGCTGCTGCTGCTGCTCGTCGTCTTGGCTCTCGAGCTCGCTCAGCCGGAAGACGTGAACGTTGCAGTCCTTGCCCTTATCGCCGGCGCGAAAGATAAGGATGCCGTGCTGCTCCACCACATCGAGCTGCTTGATCTGCACGCTCCTATCGAAGAGAAGCCGGCGCGACATGTTGTCTGCGGGATACAATCAAAAAGGCGAAACAATCAATGGAGTGAGTCGAGGCTCAACTTGAACACGTCACCTATCAGACACAGTAAAAGCAGCTGTAATCTTTAAAATTTAGCCTATACGGAAAAAAATGGTTAGTAACAGTAACAAACCACTTGGCAAAATACGCACCAACTATTTTTTTGGTTAACCTTACCAATAACTTGATAAACGTTACCAAAAAAGCAGGTAACTTACCAATTATTTTATTATACTTACTAAGTACTTGGTAAACTTAACCAAAAAAATAGTTGGTGCGTATATTGCCAAGCGGTTTGTTACTGTTACCAACCATATTTTCCGTGTACACATAGCGAATTACCATGATATAAAATTTGAACACAAAACTGGCCACCCTGTAAAAAATGCTTGTTAAAAATAACCATCTGCTAGTAAAATCACATTCAATTTCTGGCCTCTATTAAGACAATTTTACTACTCTCAAACATGTAAATATACAAACCGTACACGGAAAAAAATGGTTAGTTGTGGTAACCAAGTCATAATTGGTTAATCAAAAATTGGTTATGAGAACTAAGTGCTTGGTTAATTTAACCAAGCTGACTTTTTTACAATGAAAAAGTCGACTTTATAGGTTACTAACCAATTTACTTGGTAAGGACAACAATTTTTCTGGTACATCATTGTTTTCATAGTGGGTTACCAAAAGTTTTGTTGTAATTACTAAGATATTAGTTGAAATACGAGTTGCAGCTTATATTTTAAAAAATTTTCTTATTTACCAACTGCATCGCTAGCGCGACGACAGAGTCTCCGCCTTTGGACTTAAAGGACCCGAGTTCGATCCCCAGAGAGGGAGAAATTTTTTTCAGATATATTAATTGTATTATAAAATTGTAAACATGTAAATTAAATGTTAAAAATAATAGCACACTTGTAAACGGGTCTATAAAATAATCTGCATGCATAAATAAATAATAATAATTAATAATAAATAAATAATAAATAATAATTAAAAAATAAGTAAAAACATCAGAGAAAATTTTGTTCTTCATTGTTCTGGAAACAAAATTGACTATTTTTTTAGTGAAACATCATCCTCGCTTAAAAAATCCAATTTTTCCCCCTAGTTGCACAATGTACTATTAGTTTATTTCTCAGTGCAATAAAGCAAAATGTAAAGCAATTATGGTTGTAACAAATTCGCTTCCTAGAATGATTCTCAAATATATATATATATATATATATATATCCAGACACTGGTATTATAGGGTTATTTATATGTAACCTATAAAAGTTGCCTGTTTGTTTTAGCGCGCGATATATGAATGGATTGTAAATCTCAGATTTTTAGAATAAAGTAAATTTTTGTATAACGCCAAAGAGATAGCTTGTGCCTGACCTTTTAAATCAGTTATTACTCGCGAAGCGCATCTAAAGCCGCTAGTATTAAACAATTTAAAATAATAGAAAAAAGCTTTTGTGTCACTGTGTCACAAGAGCGTATGCTAAATTGAGTTTCGCACACGTTGTGTCAAAAAATATAGTTCTATACATGTGCGAGATTCTGATTTCAGCCTTCTGTGACCTTTTCGGTTGACATTAACGGTCTCACAAGGTTCAATTCACCAGGCCAGGTCTAAAAATCGAAACGCCGACGCAGAATATTTTTAAATCGCTCTCTTAAATCGCAGCAGCGTGCACACGCAAATAAATAAAGAGAATACCGGCTCACCTTCGAGGAGGTAGGTGCCATGCTCGCTGGCGAGGATGAGTCGGCTGTCGGCCCAGACATCGCCGCATACGACCTCGTGGGGAAAGTCCGGGTAGATGCAGCGAGGCTCCCAGGGTCGGGGCTTAAGGGGACCGACAGTAGCCAGCGAGGTCGGCGCCAGGCCGTGCACTATCGCCTCGAGCTTGAGCGCCTGACCCACTCGCACCATCTCAACGACGCGCGTCTCCTCGCGCCGGCGGCCCGGCGTCTCGACCACGTCTGACAGGGCGCGCCGGTTCAGCATGCTCTGCGATCGATGGAGGCAAGCGTTATTGCGTTATTATCGAGTTATCGCGTATCGACTAATGTAAGATAACTGATGTCGATATAAGAGCTATTGGTAATAAGCTTACGTTGCTCTTGGTGTCCTGGCTATGCTCTTGGTACATATCCCGCAGCAGGATGTCAAGGGTGCGTTCGCGCTTGCGCGAGAACGTTGGCGTGTCAAAGGTGGCCTTCTCGCCATTGATCAACTTGACTAGCAGGAACTCACGAAAGTTATTAGTGTCCTCGAAGACCGGCGGACAAGGTAGGCTCGGTCCGAAGAGGGGTACGCTCTCGTCGCAGTAGATGGCGATGCGCCAGCCATCCGACTCCTCGTTGCGCTCGCTCGTCACCACAGCAAACACGTCTGCATCAGAGAAAGGATTCAGTCGAAGCTTTGTAATGATACATGAATATTGATGCCTATATGTTCAAATCTACGGAAAACCGGACAGTTTTAGGGGTCTGAGAGAACAAAATTTAAATTTGAAGACACACCTACCAGACTAACTTGTTTGGGTTCCTTAGGCCACCCAGAATACGAAAAACCTTGGATTCCCGCGATTTCGAAATACTTATTGTTGCCGGGCAGTTTAAATTCTCTTACGGGAAATTAACATAGAAAAGATTATTTAACGAAAACTAGCCATTGCTCAACTGCAGGTACTCAAAGTATCAAAATAAAGCTTTAATTTCAGGGCTGGTGAGTTAAATATGGTTGTCTAGGTGAAAAGTTGTCTAGGCTTAAAAATAGCGAGAAATCATGAAAACTTGGATTTTTTAACGAAAACTAGGAAATTTAAGTTACTCCTTATCATGTCATAGTTAACATTTAAATTTTGCTGCCTGCTTAGCGCCAACAGTTCGAAGCGTTTGTAGGTTATATAATAAAATCCGTATTTCTGATTCGCGTTCCTTAATTCTTGTAGCAGACGACCGATTTTCAATTAAATGCTTCACAACAAAGCCCATCACTTTTTTAAGAGAGGATCAGCAATTTTTTCAAGTTTTAAAATCCTTATAACTTTTTATCTGAGCGGTCAATTTTAACCATCTGGCCCGCAAATTAAAGCTCTTTTCTTCTTCTTTCGTTTTCAAAATTGAGATTAAACATTTTATTGGTTTCATCAGCTATATCAGCTTATATATATATATATATATATATATATATATATATATATATATGCGTGTGTGTGTCGTGCGTGTGTGTGTGTGTGTATGTGTGTGTTATACCTATCTTATAAGCCATTTAAACCTTAATATCGGTGAAAGTAAGAGTCTTACTTTCATCAATCACTCTCTCTCCCCCCCTCTCGCCTCATACCTATGGAATACACTACCTTCACAGCTCCGTGACAGTAGATTCATTAAACATTTCAAAAAACAAGCCAGACACTACTTTTTTACCCTTGAAAACACAAAGCTTATTATCTCCACAGTCATCTCAGTCTCACCTCACTCAACATCATAATTTATTACTTTGCTACGTATTTATTTTTTTTTATAAAATTTTGTACAACACATTGTACAGCAAAATACATAAATCTAAATCTAAAATCTAAATCTCTCTCGGCTCTTTTCTAGTCTGGTGAGTAATACAGTTCGTTCGCCCATACGCTCCTGGTTTGTTCAACTATTTCTGCTGTCCACGTGCCTCCGGGCTCTTTTAATTTGCAGAACAGGCAAGCTCTTTGATGCCTCCACCTACTTTGATAATTTTCTTCGAGGTGGACGGCTGTTTTCTGGTGTAATCTTCAAGTTTTCGTCAATCATCATCCTAACCTCACTTTTGTCGTCGCTGCTGACTCATCAATTTTCGATCAACTGCCGAGGACCTACGATACCTATGAGTCATGGTGCGAACCTCATGCTCAGCTCTTAATGATGAATAGCGACACATCAGCTCACCCAACAACGAAAAGGAGAAGAGGCGACAGCGAGGTTGTCGGGACAGTGAGTGATAGTGATAACGGTGATACGTCCGAGTCTATGAGTGTCGAGTTTGCAAATTCAATCTTCAACTTCGGGAGTCCTCGACCGCTAGGTCTGGCCGTTGGCCAAGTGAACGCTCTCGTGGACGAAGTCAATAAGAGTTGTAACGCCCTGCTTGCTTTCATAGGGAATGAGAGGCTTCCACCTGGGAAGTTAAAACTCCAGAACGTTGTTAAATCTAGGGGTGTGCGAGTACTCGAAAAGTCGGGTTACTCGATGGAAAAACTTGACTCGACGAGCTCGAGTCGAGTACCGGGTCTAGTCAAGTTACTCGAATATTTCGAACTACTCGAATTTTTCGAACTACTCGAATTTTCCGAGCTACTTGAATTTTTCGGGTTACTCGAATCTTTTGAGTTACTCGAGTTCTTACATTACTCGAGATTATTTTTTAACCGTATATTTACCATACCACTCGAAATTTTATAATCAAGGGGCGCGATGGCAAGAAAAAGAACGAAGTTCGGTTCGAGACAGAGCCACCCTATTATACTTTGAAATTGGATTTTCTAACCTAAAAAAAAATTTCGATTGCATACAAATCATTAGTATTGCGCGTACGCTCAATCTGTTGGTATGTACTTGGAATATATTAACCTAATCTTTCATTTCTAAAAAGATTTATCCGAAAATATTACTTTATTAACATAATATTGCAAGTTGAAAATTTGCTCGGTATATTTCTTTTCGTTAAATTTATTCTCCCGATATTTTGTCGCCTCCGGTCACGTGGCTTCCGGTGAGTTATATACGTATTATATGCCAGTGGTTACAGCAGTTAATCTACTTTACCGACATTCGTCTGCTACTCGGTGACAGTGACACGCGATTGCGTTTATATATATTATTGAATTGAATTGAATTGAATTGTGTACTAGATATAATAATGTCATACGATTATATGCGCGATGCGATCAATCTCTACAGCAATAGTAGCTGGTTGTCTATTAAATAGAACAAGATTTCAAGGACAATTTTCTTTGTAAAAGATGCGAAATCTCCTTAAAAAAACTTTTTTCAAAAGTAATAACCTTGGCAAGAAAAAGACAGTAGTAATAAAAGTAGTGAAATCTCTAAATATAAAAATGTCAAGTAAATGTTTTTTCTTGCTGTATGCATTTAAATATCATTTTTTGGGAAAACTGATTTTAACTTTAATTTTATCTTAATGCGTATACTACTACTGTCTTTTTCTTGCCAAGGTTATTACTTTTGAAAAAAGTTTTTTTAGGGAGATAATATTTACGTATGGCTTTAATACAGCCTCAGTAAAGCAGGAAGCAATGAAAGTGAGAGCTCATAAAGCTTATACAAGCAAATTGCTTTTCGTTCGTATATAAACTAAGCAATAAGCTTATAGGTTAAGCTGGTCGTGGTCAATTCCTATAGAAGTCGCACAAAACGCACTGCTCTTACTGTTCTCGTAACTGCAGTTGTGAATTCTAATTAGAAAAGCGCGCTACTTACATTTACGCTCGTCCGCGGGATAGTAGTAATGTTACGACAAAATTTTTTACAGTGTAACCCTGAAAATAGGCCGTCCCTATTTTCAGGGTTACACCGTAAAAAATTTTGTCGTAATATTACTAACCCAGTTGTAAACCAATCCGTCCTACGCATAGCACAGTAAATTTACAACAATACAAGTAAATTCACAACGGTATATAGTAATTTTACTATTTTGCGCGCTGTAATTTTACAACGGCGGTAGTATTTTCACACTGATCGTGAGAATCTTACCCCCGTAAAATTACTACGCTAAGAGTAGTAAACTAATCCGACCTACTCTGGGCGGAACAATTTTATTACAAGAATAGTAAAATTACTATACGAGGGGTTGGAACCTTATATGTAATTTTACTACATTTTAGTGATTTTAAAAAATCATTTTTTGTAACACCTGTACGATTTTCGCGTTTTTTTACCTAAAATTAGGTACTAGGCACGTAATATAATATTGCAACGCATGTTGCAATAGTATATTTTGATTTTCGCGTTTCAAACTGCACTTGTTAAATTTCACGCGAGTTTAGAAGATTTGCCGATGAATTGAATAGTGAAGTAGCAGAAGTACTTTTACACCCGCTGCTGCATTTTTTCGCCCGCTGGTCGGAAATAAGGACTACTTTTGTCCCTAATTTTAGGTTAAAAGAACGCGAAAATCGTGCATGTGTTGCAAAAAGTAATTTTTGAGGCTCACGAAATATCTTAAAAATTTAATTTTTACCCCTTTTCACGCTTATTATTTGTATTGGATATGAATTTTTTTAGCCACGTATTTGTATAAGTGTTATAAGAAAAAAATTAGTTTTTAATATGTGCACGAAAAAGGCCACTTTCCATGCATGTAAAATGAATGGAAAATCGAGATTTTCTTAGCAGCGGGAAAAACTACTCCCTTGGAAGGAAAAAACTTTTTCCATACATTTTTCTGAAAAGAATTCTGAAAGGAGGAAAAGATTTCCAAGGAAGTAGTTTCTTCCTCATTCTTCAGCCTATCCGATGGATGTGTGTGTCCATATAAGTATATCAAAATTTTCGAAATTTTCAAAATTTTGAAAACCATTAATGAAGCTGAAGTAGATTGAGCCGGTGAAAATAGAGAGATTATCAGAGCAAGAGCGGCGTTTGCGAAAGCCGAATTGGAAGCGAGGGATGATCTCATATCTCTCGAGCCACCAGGTCAGCCTGCGCAGGATCAGCCTCTCAAAAATTTTAAGAGGAGATTGGGCGAGTGAAATGGGTCGAAATTTGGGTATAAAGAAGACTAGAAAATTGCTCCAGCAAGGAGGAAAGATACCTTTAAGGTAGAAGCCATTAAAGATTGAGAGAAGTTGATCAATGATGTTGTCTGGAAGGTGAGAAATGAGAAGATTGTTAATTTTGTCGAGGCCCGGGACAGAGTTAGGTTTGGCAAGACATTGATTGACGGCTATGTCGAGTTCGGGGCGAGTAAAATGTTTGCAGAAAAAGTTGAGAGTGAAGAGAGAAGGGGTGAAGACCGAAGGGAAGTTAGGGTAGAAGCAAGAAGGGGGACAAATAGAGGGGATTAGATTAGATTGCTTCTCAATGTTCGCGATGTAATCTGAGGAGCCGAGGTTACGATGTTTGAACCTCTTGATCAATTCCCAGAATTTGTTGGGGTCAGAAGAAGGAGTGAGGGATGCGCAAGCTTCTTGGTAAGAAGACTTTTTGGCATTTGAAAAAACAAAACGAGCACGGTCTTCGGCTTCTAAGAGGTTGGCGTAGAGGTTGGAGTTCCGGCGAAAATCTTTGAGGGCTCGTTTCCTTGCGGATTCGGCCTGGGAGCAGTCCGCATTCAACCAGGGAGGTTCTGGTGGTCTGGGACGTTTAGTAGAGGAGCGAGAGGGAGATAAGAAGGGGTTTATTGTAGATAAAATAGTGGAGGTAAGAAGAATGTATTTGTCGGAAAGTGAGGCATCTACGAGGAGATTGTCAAACGAAAAGTTGAACAAAGAGTCCTCAAAAAAAGCCAGACTTCTTGTGTGATGCGGCGATAGTTAGGGCGATGAGAGCGAAAAGAAGAAAATGGGGCATGAATGCAAAGAAAAAGAAAACGGGGAAGTGGTCGCTGAAGAGATTGTCCTCGTTTACAGACCAAGAGAAAATGGTGCAGAGATGGGGGGAGACGAATTGGATGGAGCAAGCAAGAAGGATTGGATGGATTGCGTCTATTCAGATAGGTGCGAGAACCGTTGTTAAGAAGTAAAAGATCATGATCAGAAAAAGATGAGAGGAGATAGTCTCCTAAGTTGCAGGTGTATGAACTGCCTCAGGCAGTGTTGTGGCAGCTAAAGTTGCCACCGATGAAAATTGATTTGAAGGATGAGATAGAAGTAAGAAATCGATGAATATGGTTGTTGTCGAAAGAAAGATTGGGGGGTTTGTAAATAGAGACGATTAGAAGCTCACCTTGAGAGGTGATGATAGAGACAGCGTTTGATTCGAAGAAGTTAAAAGAGTTATATGTAGAAATAGATTTAAAGGGGATAGAGCTGCGAATACAAATGGCTGTGCCTCCACCCCTGCCTGCGGGTCTGTCGTTACGGATAACGACGAAACCTTTGAGCGAAGCATAGTCAGAGGGATTCAGCCATGTTTCGCAGAGAATGACAACGTCGAAGTCTTTGGAGAGTTCTTGAGTGGAGGCTCTGCGTTGTCTAAATGACAGGTAGTTCCATTGAAGATTGCGAAGGTTTTTAGGCTGTGGTGTTAGAGCCATTGTGGTGGAAGGTGGGAGGAGAGAGACGTGAGAGGACATCAGACATCAGAGATGACGTTGTGATGGCCAGCAGACGAGAGAAGAGGAATGAGCAATGATCGAAAATTATTTGAAGAAGATAGTTGATTGAAATGTCATTCGAGGGGGAGGGTAGGGGGGAGGGAGAGGGTGTGGGTGTAGGCGTGAAAAGCGGGGATGAAGAGGCACCAGAATCTGGGGTCGGGGAAGAGAAAGTATGAGAGGTGACATGGTCATGTGATGGAGGTCGACCATTTGGAGAAACGAGACAGTTGCGATGATCGTTTGAATAGAGAGAAGAGCGTTGAGGAACGATAGAAAAGGCTGGGATAGAGAAGAGGGCGAGAGAGAGAGATGTGAGGGGATTCTAGAAGGTTGAGATAAAGAGGCCTTAGGAGAAGGCTCTGATGTGGAGGCGCTAAGCTCAGATTTGCGAGAGCGCAAGATAGAAGCGTAAGAGGGTGAGTTGTTCAAAGGGGGATTGCAAGACGGCAAGAAAGAGAGGTTGGGGGAAGTAGAATGAGTGACCGAGGCGGAAGGGATGAATTGCGACGAGACAGAGTTGAACCCTGGGGCCGGAGCAGATCTGTTCTTGGTATGAGATCTGGAGTGATGAGATGATGGGCTGGTTTGAAGCAGATGAGAGAGGGCTTCGTTGAGAGAGACGTTGTGGACTGCTGCGTAGGTATGAACGCTCAGTTGAAAACTTCGTTCCAGGCAAGATTTATCCTTTGGAAAGTAGTTGAGATTACAGTTGATGCAAATCGGTTGACTGTTGGAGCAGGGACTATCGTTGGAAGAGGTGTGTTGGTCTTTGCAACATTTTTCACAGAGTGCCTTGCCACGGCAGTGGATTTTAGGTGACCGTACCTAAAACAGTTGAAACACATTTTAATCGGTTGAGTATAAAAA
Organism: Trichomalopsis sarcophagae; assembly: GCA_024372645.1. Lineage (NCBI taxonomy): Eukaryota > Metazoa > Arthropoda > Insecta > Hymenoptera > Pteromalidae > Trichomalopsis > Trichomalopsis sarcophagae. The sequence continues at coordinate 72,691 of QLSS01000372.1, forward strand.
TGAAGAGGGTATCTCACATGAAAGAGAAATACGTGATCAGGAAGCAGTTGACCATCAATAACCATCAAAAGTCAGACGGATAGTTTTGGAAGGAACGAGTCGAGAGTTGCCATCGAGGGTGATTTTGCGTTGGAGTCTTTCAGCCTTGATGAGCTTGAATGAAGGAGAAGAGGGAGAGAGTTCATCTAAAAGAATCTTATCATAAAATTCCAGAGGAACGTCTCTGATAATAGCCTGTCTGTTCAGACGATGATGAGGGATAGAAAAGCGAAGATTGTGTAATGCGAGAGAAGGATCCGACAGAAGAGAGTTAGCCGCAAGCCTGTTGTTAGAAGTGATTAATATTTTACAGGAGCTAGAAGAAGTAATAGATAAGATGTTAAGTGAGTGTTTGGCAGCAATCAGTTTGCCAACAGAGGTGGGATGGAGATTGCCCACAAGTTTGGAAGCATCGATGGGTTCAGCAAAAACGACAAATGGACCCTTATTGAAGGAAGAATACAGAGGGGTCACCTGAGGAGATCCATCGTTGAGAAGAGAAGTGCTTGAAGATGATGGGTTGATGATGCCTAGAGTGGTGTTGGTTGAAGATCCTGCTGATGTGGTGGTGGTGGAGGTCGACGTAGATTGAGATGAAGATGTTGGAGAAGTGATGGTGGTGGTGTTTGAGGTGGTGGAAGCCGTTGTAGATGAAGACGATGGTGTGTTCTTCTTGTTATTCTTCATGCGTTGAATTTTAAATGAGTTGGAAGAAGTTGAAGGATCATCCTGACCAGAGGGGGACCTACATCTTTTATATGAAATAGAGTCAATCTCCATTTGGTCAGGAGAGAGAGATTAAGAGAGTTGTCGAGTGGATAGATTTGCTGACTGCAGGATAGTAAGGCATCGACAATTTTTTCGTTGGGAGCGCGATCAAGAAGAAAGAAAGGGTTATTTTTGATAGGGGAGATGTTATGGGGTGAGGGGGGAAGATGGGTCTGGGCAGGATCATGAGAAGAATTTAAAGAAGAGTTAGACATAGTGATAGGAGAGCGATTGAGAGGATTTAAAAGTTATTGCTGTTTGACAGCTGAGTGGCGTGAAAGAGAGCGAAGGTGGCTCCCTGTCGTCTCAAAGAGGTTAGGCGGCGGCAAAATAGTAGAGAAAAGTAAGAGAAAATAAAGAGAAAGAAAGAAAAAATGGTGAGAGAGAAAGGAAAAAGAGGCAGAACACTATCGAAAATACCAAGGTGCTCGAAAGAGCCACAAAACACTTTTTTATAAAAACTCAAATGAAGCCAGCGAGAAAAAGCCGCGCCAAGTTGAACCGCCAAGGCTCAGTCCCTTATATCGCCGCTGCGCTCGCCGCTCAATATATATAGATATACGCGCATGTTGCGCGTTCTCCCCGCTCTAACGTTGCTTCTGCTGCCGCCACTGGCTGGCTCATGCTGTAAGCTCAGCTGTAGCTCGGAGTGTTCAAATGAAGATTTGAACGAACAACAAACAAAATTTTATTTTTTATAATTTTGTGCGGGCTTGTACGTGGTTACAAAGTCTGAGGGGGCATGTTTAAAGTACATTTTAAGCCTGGATAGAGTAAGAAAGATGGTCCGAATCTTTCACAAAGCCGAGGCAAGTGTCTAAAAACACCTATTTATGTAGTAAAATGTCATGAATTATGGTCAGTGATTTTGTATGGTACACTCAGAGAAATTATATTTTTTGAGCAAAAGGATTTTCTTTATTCCGAATTCCATTCTATTCAGAAGGAAATTCATTTTGAGCCAAGAAAAATCGTGTTTTTGGAAAATGTCCTTACGGACGTGTGTGTGTGTGTGTGTGTGTGTGTTCGTATACGCCTGTATCTCAGCTACTACTAAGTGGATTTTAACCAACCAAGAATTATTTTCATTGTTTTTACTAGTACATAGTGGAAAAAAGTCCGTTTTTACATTTTGTAAACGCGTTTTTTTTATAGCGATTTTTTAGTTTTGAGATTTTAGTTTTTTTCTTATAAAGTTATTGGAAAAGTTGATAAAAGTAAATTGCTTAGTAAGTACCTGAAAGAGAATACAATTACATATCTTTTAACCGCAGATAATTCATATTATCGTTCGTCGTTCTTTTATTATACACCATAAACCGCAATTATTTAAAATTGTTTGGCTCGAAAACTAAATGTTGAATCTTTCTAAAAAAACATGATTATTGAAAGTTATTATACTTCAACTTAATTTTGTGTCATTTCATGGGACAGATACTGAGAAAAATATCAAAAACTGAAACAAGTCAGTAGTAAAAAGGGTCATATAGCGAGATCAGCGTTATTGATTGTCCCCCTTCCCTCGGCTTTGGGGTCTTGGCCGGTATAGCGTACATCCCCCTCTGTCTCGTTATCTTTCCCTCGTCTAGGGGGCCTGTTATGGTGTAGGGTATTTTTGATTTTTCGAGGGACAGATAAGGTGTACCTGTTGCTGTGGGCATTAAATAAATGGGCTGTAATAATGCAATAGATATGTCCTTGTTTGAGGCTGACATGGTGTAGAAGCGCTATATTTGCGCTCTCCACTTTCATGTGTGTGCGTTTGTTCTATACGTATGTATGTTTTTGTGGTCCTGAAAAGGGCCGATGGATTCTATAAAATATAAATTATAATTTTTTATAACCCCTTTTTTCGGGTATAGAGCCGATATTAGTAGAGTATTTTTCTGTAATTGATTTGAAGGCGTTTTTTTCTTCCTTCTTTTGGTTCTTCTTATCATCGATGAGTGGCTTATAGCCGGTCTTTTTTGCGCTGTACTCCTGACCCATCTTGGTCACCTAGTCGTCTCTAAGTGAAACGCGACGCTTATCGGGCACTATTTATAGCGGTAAAATAATAGTTGGAAAGAGAGGGAAAAACGTTATGATCTCCAGATAGGTAAACATTTATTGTCAAAGACGATTCTCTCGTTTAAATTATCTGTTCTGTTGGTTCTACGAAATATTTCTAGTTTAGTGTGTCGTTTTCTATAATACTCTCTATACCAGTCTTTTATTACCCCACTGTCATTCGAGCGCGCTAACGCTAATTTTCATACGCATACACTTATCTTGCGCATTCGCTGATTGCCGAATAAGGAGCTTTAGTAATTGTTACGGTATAAATAAGGAAAGATGTGATGATGAATAATAATAAAATGTTTTTTTTTTAAATGTATTAAAAGTTTATTCAGGAAAGTATATACATGGTGTACGCAGAAGGTACATCTTTTGCGATGAACGGTAAACCAGATACGAGGATTTCGGATAACACAATTCTCAAATATTGCTCTTTAAAATTGTCGTTGTTATCGTCGACCATTTTATCCAGTACAAAGCCTTTTATAGCGATGTTATGTCTTGAATAAAACTGTTTAAATTCCTTAAAATCTATCAAAATGTTCTTAATGTTTTGTGGTTCTTGGGCTTCCAGAGCAATCTTCAAATATTCGAGAACGTAGTCGTAGGTACGGTTTACCTTACCAACTAGAGTTTTCAAAGCATCCAAACGTTGGTCGACTAGTGAACTATGTAGACTGAGTCCTTCAAATGTTGGCTGTTGCATTACTATACCCGGTGGGGTGGATGTTTTCATTTTTTTACTAACCGGCTGAGCGATTTCTCCTTCTTCGTCTTCTTCGCTTGGCTGTTTGTTTTTAGGTCTTTCGTCGATTGTGATTGACTTGATGCCGTACGCGGTTGAAAAGTTTAAGTCGTGATTTGTAAGATAGATCTTAACCGGGTGTCCAAATTCGTAATAAAACGAATAAGAATTGTTCAAATAAGCTGTTATAGCGTCAAACTGATATTTTAAAAGAGTCCAACTGTTTTCGTCAAGAGTTATGTTTTTGTACATTGGCCCGTTACTTATGAGTTTAATAACTTGATGATAGTACCCATCACTGTACTCGAGGCCGATGCAGACTCTCTTTGAGTTGGATTAGTTGAGCGCGTAGGTCGTCAACAGCAGTAGATTTGGAAATTCAGCAGTCGGACTGTGTTTGCTGGGTGTTTGACAGTTCGCCATGGTGAAGACAAAAAAATTTCACGGTACTATCTCACTTGTCAAAAAAAAAAGTTGTTATAGCGTACAAGCGCACAGTCAGAGAGTCTCGATGCTTGAATTGCTTGATAAAACACATTGGTGCCAGTCTCTTGTATTTTTTTCCATTTTACTGGGCACGTGTGAATGGATCCACTTTTATAGTATATGTGCTCTCAAGAGTGCAAAGTACGATCTTTTATAGGTGTCTACCTGACAGCCATGGTATCTGCAGACCTGCGGGCATTTAAAGCATCTCTGTAGTTCACCAAATCCAGCTGTCGTGTAATCAACGAGATTCTCGACGTTGCGCGTCGTTATAGATTGGACATATCGTGCTTTCTCAAGCCTTGACATATATTCTTTTAGCCGTTCTAGCAAGGTTATACAGGTGATAGTGTAATTTTCGTAGTGTTATATCGCCTTCGAACCAATGTATGCCAAAATGTCACGCCGCTGCATAGTCGTTGGCGACCCTCAAGGAGCAGGGTAACTCGGTAAATTCGTGCGGTGGCAAAATTACTTAATGAGAAATGACGTATCCTTGCAGAGAAACTACAGCCACTTCTTTGGGCAAAAACTTGTCTTCTTTGCCCCTGAACCCCTGAAGTTCTATCACGTAATCGTAATCCATGGTGAATGTATCGGGTGCTGTCAACATTGATCAACTGCGTCGATGATATACAGCGTCAGAACTCTTATACCTTTTTTTTCTCTCTCCCACCACCCAGCCACTTTAGGAATTAAAGTCCGTTATAATTTGTCTATTCGAGTCGATTTCGAGCACATTGTTAAACTCTGCGTAAACAATACAGTTTAGCGTTTCCGTTAGAGCTTCGGCGAAACGCATCTCAACGCGTAGAGACCCCGAGCGAACGAGATTCCAATATCTGGTAAAATGCGCTGACAAATCCAGTATCAGATCGAAAGCAAACCGGCAAAATCCGTTGGGATAACCGTAACGATCGATATTGAGACCCTCGTTTAGGTAATGTATACCTGTGCCGGAAAAAAGCGTATGATAAGCGTCTACATATAGCTTATGGTCACCGGTAAAGCCTGGCTACAACGGCCTATTGGGGACTTGAACGCCGTCCACGTAGAGCTAAATAAAGTTTATGTTAAAGTGTTGAAAATTGAATGGGTTGAGCTTTCTATTGCCGTTGAAGGCTTTATTTTTAATAAAGCCCAGGATGATCCTTTTGGGTAGCTGTCCTAGTATAACGTTGTCCAGGGTGTCGCCGAGTATACCGCTGTGCAGCGTAAACGACTTGACTTTGGCCCTTGTAAAAGGGTATTTGGCGATTGTTTTAGCAAGAGTGTTCGCGTGCACCAGTAAAATATCAGGGCACCGAACATTTTCCGTTGTCGGACCAGTCCATGAGATAAAAAGCGTCTTTGCTACGGACCAATCTTACTCTCACGTCTACACCGTTGATCAGGAATTTTGGTTGAATAAAAACGTCACAATGCAAATATCCGATCATGTCGACGGCCTTACCACCAGCTGTAAAGAACAGTCTGTTAATGAGGCCTTGATTCGCCCCATCAGCCTTACGATCTAAATTTGGCGAGGCATCCATGGCATTGGCGGTATCGATGCTCCACAAAACAGACGTTAGATGAGAGCGCATAGCAAGTGCCGCATAATTAAGCAGCGTTTCTATGTAGGTTTTATACGGATACGTATTGTTTGGCGGTGAAACTAACTTTTGATTGCAAAATATGTCAATCTGATCAAACATTGAGTGTATAAAGTTATTCACAGGACCAACTTTGAGATTTTCGCTGGGTGTATCATTAGCTGGTAGTATTTGAACGGTCGGGTGCAACATGGTGTGCGCGAGATCGATGTAGTGATCGGTTGAACTTGGAATTAAAAATTCCAAGGGTGAGTCACCATCGTTGCTTAGCGACGAAATGGGTTTGTAGTAGAGATAAGCGCTACTTTCGATGGATATTTGAGTGAGAGGAAGAGTAAAGAGATCTAGCTCGCTCTTCATTCCCTCGCCGCTGGACGCGCGTGGATACGCCATCGCTATTAATTTTTAGGACCTAAAATATCTGTCACACTTCTGATCCGCCTCTTTCTCTTCTTTTTGCGCTCTAATTTCTTGCTTGGTTTTTTGCTTACTCGCTTTTTTGATTTTGCCTTGTGACGCACTTTGATCTTCGACTGCCGTTTGCTCTTGGCAACAGGACCTATACAGCCGTTGCCGCTCATCATCATTTGATCAAGCTTGTTTTCTTCTTTTCTTTTCAAATTTTTACCCGACTGTTTCAGTCGACCCTCAGGGCTTCTTTGAAATTAGCACCGTTATTGGCGACGTCGTCGATTACATTCAGTCCCGCGCGAACAGCTTCTTTGCCGACCGCTTTGGCACCGCGCGCGAGATAAGGTGCTATTCGACGAAAAATCGAGCCCAGAAAGCTTCCAATGCCCGAACCTCGTTGGTAAGTCGCACCGGTGTATACAGATTTTACACCGGCGCCGCCACCGACTTAGTCGTTGCAGTAATGAATATAATGACTCATTTTTTATGACTACTTCATTTATGAAATGTCGTATTTTTTGAGAATTTTTTGAACAGCGCTACCTGTAAACTCTTTTCCCATGTCCGATTGTAAACACTGAGGCACACGATTACCGGCTCGTTTGAGAATGTTTTCAATGGCTGTAGCGACTGTCTGAGCTGATTTATCGCGCACGGGTTTGGCCCATACAAATTTACTGAGATCATCTATGACAACGAGTATGTAACAGAATCCGTCATTTGCTTCTTTGAGCGAGGTTAATTGACACAAATCTGTCCCCCAAACGTCGTCAATGTTGGTGACGTTATAGTGCAATCTTGAAAATTTTTTGCGTATCTGCGATGATGAAGTGTGTACGTGTCCTGGTTGTTCAGTCACTCGCAGATGCGATTCTTTTCTTTGTCGGTTAAAGATTTGCCTAATTTTTTTGAATTAAGAACCTCATGCATTTCCGCGTCTAGTCGTGATAAGTTATCCCCAGGCGTTTGTACACTGCCCTCGGTTATTGGTGGTGCTGGTATCGCGTGCTGCTGCTGCTGCTGAACAGTCGTAAGCTGGATGGTGTTTTGTAAACGCTCGGCCATTGTCTCCGGTACAACAATCATTTTTCTGGCGTGCTCAATGTTAGTGTAAAATTTTAAAAAAAATCGTGCTGATGAGCGGTTCGAGAAGCAGTGGTAAGAAAAAATCACCGCTCTGAATTATAGTGCGTTTTCGACGATTCCAAGTACCAGCGGTGGCGGCGGCGGTAGCTGTTGCGGCTACCTTACCACGAGCCGCGGTTGGTCGTTCGATCAATTTTCTCAAGAGGCGTTTGTGCTTTTTTAGACGATGTTTTTCACACTCCTTGATCTCGACTATTCCGTGTAAGACCTTAAGCACGCACTCGCAGATACACTTGATGAGCTGTTTATCAGCGGTCCGTATCAAGGCATCGCGCTGTTTTGCGTTGGCGTGACAGAGGGCGTTCAAAAGTGCAACGTGTTTTTTTGAAAAATGTTTACTACAAACAATCGTCACAGAGATACTGCTTTAGTCTCGTTACAATCTGCACATTAAATAATGTTGTCTATCGCACCCTGCATCTATCGTCGAGTCGATTTGCCGCGACGAGGCACGTACGCGTATTGCAGCTGATCGTCAGGAAAAACACATGTTCGAAATCGAAAGTCGTCCGGCGTATCTTGTTTTAGATCCAAGAGTAGATAGCTATGGGGCCGACTACATGCATCCATGTAGGCCTCTTGCAGAAATTTCGAGTCTTCGGGATAAAC
>QLSS01000372.1:90547-118456 GCA_024372645.1 Trichomalopsis sarcophagae
TTTCACAGTTTATTTTTGAACCTTGATGTAGTCTTGTCCCGTACAATCAAAACATTTCGGGCAGCCGTGCGTGTAACAACCCTCGTACTCGTATACCGTGCCTTTATTCTCTCTATTTAAAGGTAGTAAAAATCTGTCCACTAGAAAACCCTCGGGTAATCGAAACTCTCGAGCGCGCCCCGCGTGAATGATTTCTCGACCACACTCGCGTTTGCGCTGAACTAACCACTATATAGATTTTTGAGAATGTTTGTCACCCCGGCGATAACCGCTAGCAGGTATAATACCTCTAGTATTATCGCATAAAAAATTTTTTCTGTACACAAGCGAGCAAACACTTGCTATAGTAGTTGCTTCAACGAATGGACAGATTTTAGCCACATTCAGAAATATCTCTCGAAAAACAACACAGACGCGTCGCAAAATCTCCACATCCATACGGCAGTATTCTACTATTTCTTTTTGAAAATCGAAAACATAATCACGCCGAGTTTCGCTGTTATACCACGCGTAGAACACTTGTCGCTCTTTGACAGACTTAGAATATGGCGCGTAAAATCTTTCATCGGGTAGAGCACCGACGTAATTTTCGTTTTCGGGGATATTAAACAAATGCGGGAAATAGCCCTTTTTCACGCACAGTGGCAGGCCAAAAGTTTCGGTCAATAAACTTAAGGGCATGTGAAAATAATTTAGACTGTCAATAAATTTGGTACGGCCGCATTGTAGCAAAACGATATTTTTTCCATTGAGCACGACACGAGGATTGGCATTTTCACACTCTTCGACTAAATACCTCAAAATAAACTGGGCATCGAAACCAGTAGCATTGCGCGCGATGCATATAATACGCTCAAACACCAATTTTTCACGAACGTATAATTCAATGAAATGCTTTATGACATTTTATTGAAAGATGTGTTCGCGTATACCGCAGTTATCGCAGCGTATTTTCATATCATCGGCGCTTGTCAGACAGTCCGTACACAAATGTTGAACAACGCACAGATTTGGAGTATGCAAACGCGTATCTGCTCGCATTTTATACAGCGTATATTGTTGTGTTTCAAAATCGTAAAACATGTAAAGGTACTTTTTAGATTCTTTTAGCTGTTTTGGAGCTCGTACAATCTGTATGTAACAGAGTAGAGTGCCGTGATCGACAAATTTTACAAAATAAAACACCACATTCATGCTTTCCACGATGTACGTGTACGCGTTTCTGACATGTTTGACATATTTTCAACAAATCGTAAATTTTCTTATTTCGCTTTTTATAACTTCTAAAGCAGTCGTTGCACTTAATCAGCTGAATGTCGTCTTTGCTACAACTAAGTGGAACAAAACAACGCGAACATATCGAGTTACACACGTGTCGATCAAAGTACTGATACTTTTTATTACAACGGTATCGCTGTATTCTTTAGCGCATAATAGTATTGAAAATTTTGAATTTCGCGAAACCCACACCCAGCCGGCGGTATTGTAACGCCAGCTGCAGCAGTTAACTCTAATAGTGCTTTCACAGTAGCGCGTGCGCTAAGCATTTTTTAAATTGCACGTGTATACGAACAATTGTCGAGGATGCGTTAAGGGAGCTAGGCATTGTCTCGAAGACATTATCGGTACTCGATAAAATAGAGATATCTACTCTATATACTAAAATTGTCAGGGTATAACGATGCATGCGCAATCATTGGAGTACTTTCAAATTTTTTTTTAACGAGGTAGGTGTCGTCCCGGTACGCAAGTGACCCTCGGTACTGGTCTGCGTATTCGTGCACTCTCGCAGCTAGCTCCGAATACGCACGACCACCCTTTAACCTGCTTTAAAGACGTAGCTTGGTACTATATCTGTTGCCGCTCTTCCGGGCAGCACCGATGCGTGAGCGTTGCTCAGCAGCAGCCCAGTTAACATGGGGTCATCACCGTCACCCGCGGCTAACTTAACGAATATGTAGACGTAACCGACCGTCGCCCCCTTCCTACATCGCCGAGCAGTACCGGCTCAGTTCACTAAGCAACACCAGCGCCGCTGAAGAATCGTGCGGCTACCTCCGGGTACATTCATGTTGCCCGGGCTAACCTAGCAGGCAGCTCGTACCTTCATGGGCAGATGGCCCCCTCGTGGGCCAACACTTTCAAGTGTCAGTATGACCAATCCCAAAAGTCACTAGGGAGAGAGAGAGAGCCTAGATGAAAGCTCATAAGGCGAACGGGGCCGAGGGAAAGAGATAGAGAAAAAGAGGCGGCAGAAGATATGCTCATTTTTTAATTTAAAATGTCGATATTTTTAAAAGTGGTACACTGTTCAGACTTGAAATTTAATAAACTAGCTCTCTGTGTGCATTTGACCATGTTAGAATAGTTTGATAAGCATTGAGAGAGCGGAAGGCCTGCTCTACTGTCAAAAAGGGACGTTTGCGCTTCTAATGTTATAAAATGATGACTGATATATCGAATATCAGTGAATTTAAAATTCTTCTCTCCGTGCAGGGCTCGCCGCCTCTTTTTCTCTATCTTTTTCCCTCGGCCCCGTTTTTTTTCTGTTCAAAGGTAGCTTAAGCTGGTCAACGAAAACAAAGTATGTTCAATCTCAATTTCATTATTTTTTCTCATAAAAGCTGAAATCTATTGCTGATAATTGTTTTATGTTTTATTTTTATAGTCTATTTACTACATTGGCCCACATGAAGAAGGTAATGACTATAAAAACCCTAAGGGGAAATTGCCAAACGGATGGAGGAATCTCATGAACAGGTTGATCAGTACTGGTGTTATTGAAAAGAAAAAAAAATTTTGTATTTTTCATTTCTACAGAAGAATAAATAGGTCCAGTAAAGTGGTTGAGGATCAACCGTAAACCGTGGGACTAAGTGAAATCTAACTGGGAGTTGATCCACGAATACAGAAGCAACGTTTTTATTTTAAAACCCTTCGACGATATACTGCAACTGGAATGGCCAATTTTAAACACAGACTTAGGACCTCAACTTGTAAGTTAAAGAACACTTTTTATCATTTAACCTTTACCTCAGCACTGCTGCACATAACGCAATGTAATGTGAGTTTTTAAAATAAACTAAATAATAACTTCTTTGTTCAGATTCAAAAGTATCCAGAAGCATCGTACGTATTTGAAAAGAACTGGAATAAAGTTTTTGAAATTATTTATAATTTCAAAAAATCAGTCATACTTGTACCAAGTGGCCTAAAGTTATATAACAATTTTTCAAACTTTATTCTCACTTCTTGACATTTAATAAGCTTTCAATCAACAGTCATTTCGTCATAATTTTCTTTTGTTCTAGCGCCTATTTAAGTTCATTCGTCTGATGTAGATAGCTGTGATAATTCCATTGTGTACAGTTGTGCTCGTAGAAGTATTTCTCGTCGTCTTGTCCTTGTAATAATAGTACCAACTCTTTGGTGCACGTAAGTTGCACTTAAGTCGCTGGCGTTCTCGTTCTCTTAGGAAAGTTGGCTTTTCTCTGTCGCCCTCTTATTTGTCTTAATTCTGATCATTACAAATATCTTCCTGACTCCGTTGCTGGACTAGGTGATGCTCTCCTCAGTGAATCATTTGACGAGAGTAGTGGATCTTGCTCACCGCGATGCTGATTCGCTGCCTTGCTGCTGCAGTTAACTGAGTCTCATAAGGTCGCCGCTCACCTAGCTACGCTGCTGGTCTTGTCTGCCCCTGAAGTTACTGATGCTCTGATAATTTCTTGTTGTTTTGTTGTCGCTTTTGTTTTCTCTGCTCCTCTCTTCCTTCTCACTAGCATGTTAATCGTGATGGTACGGCGCTTCTTTTTGGCTTTCCCGCTTGGGGTTTTCGCCTCCATGACTGCTGGCTGTACCTTATTGGCTTTTGGTGTCAGCTCTGTCTTTGACACACTGAGGGTTGGACGTTGCTCGATTGCTCCGTTTCTTTGACCCGCGTGTGCACGTTGCGGACTCCGGTATGCGTACGCATTACGCATACATTCTCAGTTATAATATTTTTATTTAAAATATTTCGTCAAAAATGATTTATTAAAGTGTTATATTTTAAAATATTTTCAGGATATACATGACGTTCCTGCGAAACTATAACTGAAAGCTGACAGATATAAAAGTTGGAAATTAAAAGTACAGCCAGTTCTTGTTATCATTGGAGAAAAGATTGAAGAACTCGAAACAAGCTATGTCAGTTTAAACGACGTTATGTGGGAAATTGAGCAGCCAGCAAATGCAACGGATACGGTGTTTCAACTCCTCATGCTACAAAAGTGAGCCTACCTGGAAGATTGTACACACAAATGGAGCGTTATACGAAATCTGCGTATAATATCGTCACGAAATTCGATAAATACATTCATTGTGCAAATCAATTGATTGCAACAATAACACAAAAATAAAGAAAAAGTAGTTTTATGTTTATAAACATATTTATTATTCTGTTACCTAAAAGGTAACGCAATTTCGACAATTTTATTGAAATCATTTCGCAAAAATGTTTCTTTGTTTTATTTGCCGTCAGATAGGTTATGATAAACCAATGCAATTAGTTACCCATTACAAATTCATATATGGTTATACGAAAAGTAGTATTCATGTTTGTTGTCAAAACAATTGTTTAAAGCGATTCTCAGAAAAAAAGTGTTTCACACTGATGCACGCTTTCAAAACTGGCGGTAGAATGCGACGCACTTTTGTTAATGACTATATATTAAGATAGAAAAGAAGGTAATAAAAAAAGAAAGTTGCCGTATAAACGTCAGGAAAAATTTAGATTGCTCTGAGCCGTCATGAGAGCAACATCTGTATCAACTGTAACCTTAAGTTTTCAATTCTGTATAAAAATAAAGTTGTACAATTAAACTCTTGGTTTTCGCCTTTAACTTCCTCGCGCGACATTTTTTTCATGGTGCCGAAACCCGGGAAAGTGTAGTCCGGAACATTATTCTTGTCGCGGTAGAAGTTGCGTAAAAGAGTACGTCAAGGAGAAAGGTGCTGTTTTTACGAGGGGGAGTAATGGATCCTGTTCGCTAACGTCGACTTGCCTCCGAGCGCGTTGCTCGTCGAGCTGATCCAGTTCAAGTCAATCCAGAACGAGAGGATGCCATTGAACAGCAGGCTGCGGTTGTTGCACCAGCCCGTCCACGCCAAGCTGCTCTGGAGCGCGCTGATGCAGTTCCTGGGCATCGTGGAGAGTCGATTGCAGCTGTTCAAGAAGCTGCTGCGGCAGCCCCAGTTCGCCAACGGCGAGCAGCTCCTCCAGCCGCTGCAGCTGCCCCAGCTCGCCACCAGCGAGGAGTTCCGCCAGCCGTTGCGGCAGCTCTAACTCATCAACGTCGAGCCGTGCCAGCTCGTCAACGTGGAGCTTCTCCGGTTCGAGGTGCACCAGCTCGTCAACGTGGTGCTGAGCCAATTCAAGCCGCTCGGCAAATTCGAGCTGTCCTCGAGTGTGAGGACGGTTTTTAGTGAGAATTATGTAACGACTAATTTAAGTGGTAATTCCGATTTTGAGATTAATAGCGAATGGCAAAATCGCGCACATAGTACGAGCGTGGCCGCAAATAGAAGCAGTTGTCAATCGAGTGCACACATGATGAAGGGCCACAGGTCAGGATGGCAGTTGAGCGTGAGACACGCTAGGGCTCGGAGCACCCACGAGGTTAACAATACGACTGTGTGCTTATTGCTGCGAAAGCCTATGAGCCCATTTCCCATCCCGTCCGTCATTAACTAAACATGGTGTTAGAAGTATGCACTTAAATTAAAGTGTTTAAGCTAATACTCAACAAAAGTAAAAGTGCCTAACGAGTCGCAAGCGTCTACGGTGTCGTTGTCGACAATCTCAAATGTCCGTACTCCGGACGAGATGGATTTTACAAAGCCTTTACTATGGCCTACGTGGTTAAAAAGATTTGAACGCTACATTTCGGAAAAGACAGATAAAGAAAAAATTGATCTCTTGTGCTACGTGATGGGAGAGAAATCGGAAGAAATTTTGAATCAAATAATGCCCGAAATTACAGACACTACGTCGATGGAAGCGGTTACGAAGAAATTCACGGACTATTTTTCACCGAAGAAGAACGCAATATTTGAAAGATTCAAGTTCAACTCGAGAGTGCAGCAAGCGAACGAAAGTGTAGATGACTTTATAACAGCGTTGTACACGCTGGCATAAACGTGTGAATTCGGAGCATTGAAAGACGAACTAATCCGAGACAGAATAGTGATCGGAATATGTGACACAAAAACATCGGATCGTCTACAGTTGATAGCGGATTTAACGCTGGAAAAAGCCACTACGATGGTCAGACAGGCAGAAGTACAAAGCAAGGAGAGTAAGCTGATTCGCAAGGATGTTGGAGATCGCGTCGAGGTCAATCGCGTAGCCGAGTCTCATAGCAAGAGTAAACAATCAGCAGAAAATACGCACAATAACGCCAAGCACGGGCCGTGTTATCATTGCTGCGAAAGATCGAGAAAATAAAATTTTACCTAGGCGGAAAATGATTCTTGGACCAGATGGCAAGCAAACTTTTAACTATTAATAGGTTAGAAATAACAAAATCTAGTAAAAAAATTGTGCAAGAATTTAGCGGGGTGTTTTCCGGATTAGGACAATTTAAAAGGGAATTAAAAATTCGTTTAGTTGAGAACGCGCAACCGTACGCGGTGTCGGTTCCTAGAACAGTTGCTGTTGCCTTGCTGCCAAAATTAAAGAAAGAAATCGATAGAATACTGCGTATAGGAGTTATCAAACAAGTAGATTTTCCTACCGATTGGTGCAGCCCGATAGTAGTCGTACTAAAGCTGAATTCGGACGAAATACGCATGTGCGGAGACTACTCGAAAGCGAACGCGAAATTGCAAGGAGCGAAAATATTTTCGAAATTAGATGCTAAAACCGGGTTTTACCAAATCAGATTAGCTGCGGAAAGTCAACCGCTGACAACTTTTATTACGCCATTTGGACGCTACATGTATACGCGATTACCGTTTGGCATTAACTGTGCTCCAGATTATTTTTCGAAAATGTTTTTGGATCTGTTCGCAAATCTAGAAAACGTAATCGTGCATGTTGATGATATCCTTATCTACGCCGATTCCGAACAAAAGCACGATGAAATTCTTAGGATAGTACTGCAAAGATTGCAAAAAGAAGGCGTAACATTAAACGCAGATAAATGTCTATTCTCGGTGAGGGAAGTCAACTTTCTCGGGAATAGAATATCCGAACGCGGAGTCGAGATAGTACCAGAGCGCGTAGCAGCGATTGTTGACTTTCCCACTCGTCAGAATAAGAATAGTTTGTTACAATTTTTGGGTTCGGTAAATTATATATCCAAGTTTATACCAAATAAGTCGAAGTTGTTGGAACCGCTGTATGCCCTTTTGAAAGATAATGTGAACTTCGTCTGGCTGGATCCGCAGATACGAGCGTTTAATTCTGTCAAAAAGCATATCAAGTCGGCCTCAACGCTAGCTCATTTCAATTTGGAAAAAAATATTATCGTCCAGGCCGACGCATCTAGTTACGGGCTAGGCGGGGCGCTGATACAAGCGGACTCTAATCATGTTCGTGAAGTAGTGTCGTACGCATCTAGAACACTGACAGAATGAGAGAAGAGGTACAGCCAGATCGAAAAGGAAGCATTAGCTTTGACGTTTGCTGCGGAGCGATTTGCGGAATTTGTAACGGGGATAAATATTACCCTTGAAACAGATCAGAAACCGTTGATGCAAGTTTTGCAAACAAAACCGTTGGACGATTTAACGCCAAGGTTACAGAGAATCCGTATGCGTCTTATGCGATTTAATTATAAGATTGTTTATGTACCAGGCAAGCAGTTGGTTTTGGCAGATTTTTTGTCGCGAAACCCGTTGCCTAATTCTAATGTTATGGATAGTGACCTCTCAGATGAAATAGAGGCACACATTAACTTTGTTATAAGCGCATTACCCTTAAGAGAGAGCATGTTAAAGAAAGTACAAGCGGAGCAAGAATCCAACTATGTTTGTTCGATTCTTAAACAGTATTGTCTGAACGGCTGGCCTCCGAAAAATCGCATTTCGGATGGTTTGGATGAAAACGGATTTTCTCCAGCTGAATTGTTATACTCAAGGAAAATACGCTCCCGCGTTCCCGTTTTACCTACAAAATTAGGTACATTTACGCATCATGAACAAATAGCTCTCAAAGAAGAAAAAGAAAAAGGGAAGCAGGAGCAGATGTACAACAAGCGTTATCGCGTCACGAATTTGTCGAAACTAGCTACAGGCGATAAGGTATGGATAATCGATATGCGCGCGTACGGAGAAATTGTAAAAAAAGATGCGAGTCCAAATTCGTTCATTGTAGCGACAGAACGTGGAACTACAGTTCGTCGTAATCGCTGGCACATAGTGCCCACACCGTACAAGCGTAAGTTAGTTCCGATAGACGATGGTCCGCCGTTCGTACCCGACGATGTATTTGATGAGGTTGCTGAAGAAGCCAACGTGGTAGAGAATGCGACACCATTTGTAAGTGCAAATGCGACTCCTATAAGGAGTGCAAGTACTCCAGGCGCGGCGCATACACCGGTCGAGATACCGCAGCGCAACAACGAAAATTATATTGTACCAGCGCCTACAGTGCGTGATTGCGAAAACACTGATCAAAGAGACACGCTGCGTAGATCCACCCGTCAGCGTAATCAACCTAAGCGACTAGATTTATAATCATATATTTTGTAAACTTTTGATTTTTCTTCAATAAAAAAGGAAAGATGTTGTGTGAGCGCTCCAAGCTACGAGCTGTCTAACCATCGTAAGTAACGCCCCCTAGTGGCTGTGGGGCCACATGATGAAGGGCCACAAGTCAGGATGGCAGTTGAGCGTGAGACATGCTAGGGCTCGGAGCGCACCCACGAGGTTAACAATACGACTGTGTGCTTATTGCTACGAAAGCCTATGAGCCCATTTCCCATCCCGTCCGTCACTAACTAAACAGTCAACTTCGAAAAAATTACCCGTTTTCAAGGGAGATCCACTTGGTTGGAAACACTTCAAGCAAGCGTATGTTTTGTCAACACAACTAGGAGAATATTCTGATATGGAAAACGTTATCCGTTTATTCGAAGCACTAGAGGATGACGCGTTAAACTCTGTACAATCGTTGTTCATTGTTAACTGCAGCGCTGATGAGATTATCAAAACCCTTGAAATGAGATTTGGTGGTTCAAGATTGATTTTGCAAAAACTTATTACTGAGATTCGTCAGTTGCCAAATTTATGCGAAAATTGGAATAAATTAATTGAGTTTGCCACAAAGTTAAAAAACTCCGTTATTGCAATTAAATCGCTCAAGAATAGCAAAGGTTATTTAGACAGTCCGGAATTAGTAGATCATATAAGGAGCAAATTACCAAGTTCTCTAATGTCCAATTATTTTAGATTCGCGAATCTCGATGACCAAAAGAAAACCGACTTAGAGAAAATCGCCGAGTTTGTTCACTTTGAGGCAACACTCTACATCAAAGCAGGATTAATTACAGTTAATTCGGATGATTCTAATAAGGCGGCAAAAAGAACACACGCGCAGTGTATTGAAAATTCATCTAAGCATGTATTAATTACGAACGTTGAAGATTCAGTCGATGAGAATGAACCGATGCCGAAAAAGAGAAAAGAGAGCCTTCACTGTGTTCATTGTCGTCGAAATAATCATGTCATAGCGAAATGCATACACTTCGCAAGGTTATTGCATGCAATTTCTCAATCCAAAAGCGTCATTGCTGACACACAGAATCCGACGTCTTTACAATCAGCCTTTTGTGCTGACTCTCAAAACGTGAGTGACTCTGATGAGAAGTTATGACTAGAACCGCGTTCACTTTTGAAAATTGTCCCTGTCAGAATACATAATTCAAGTCAAACGTTATTGATATATGCTTTGCTGGACGATGGAGCTAGTGTTTTTTTGGTTGATTCAAAGGTAGTCACTCAACTTGGTTTAAAGTAAAATTGTGTGGTTAATTGTGTTAATGTGTTCACATTCAAGTTAATTGTGGATTGTCTGAATATCTACTAAAAGATGTCATCGTTGTAAACAATTTGCCCTTGCCTAGGCAGGGTTTGAGCAAGAGCGTTGTTGATTTATGCCATAAAAATGCGCAAGTAGTTTTAAATTCGTACGACGTAGTGCCTCTCATTCTAATTGGCCAAGATAATTGCAAATTATTGGTAACACGTGAAACGCGCAAAATCGTCAATGAGGATTTAGTTGCGTCCAGATGCGATTTGGGATGGTCAATTTATGGAAAAATAAACGTTAATATGAGTAACAATACGGTAAATGTTGTAACTCCGTCAACAAACAATAATATAAAACGCGGCATTAACAATCGTTCTGCTCGGATTGATTCGGAACTGCATGATTTAGTAAAGTCGTATTTTGAGCTAGATTCCATAGGTATTTCAATTTGCAGTAAAGTAAATCCAGATGAAGCTCGAGCGGTCGAAATCTTAGAAAATACTAGTCGATTCGTAAATGGCACTTGGGAGGTCGGTTTACTCTGGAAAACAAATAATGTCTCATTTCCGAATGGTAGAGCCAATGCGTTACGTAGGTTGTACCTCTTGGAGAGGCGCTTAGATCGGAACGCAAAATTCGCAGAGCTATATTTTATACGGAAATGAATAGATTATTTGCGTGTGAATATGCGGAAAAAATAGAAGACGCGAATCCGTTACCTAAAAATTGTTGGTACATTCCGCATTTCGGCGTGACAAACGTGAACAAACCAAATAGAGTACTTTTAGTCTTTGATGCCGCAGCTGAATACGAGTCTACGGGTTTACATAAATTATTGCTGATAGGTCCTGATTTGTTGAAAAGTTTGATCGGGTGTCCTTATGCGATTTCGGCAATACATTTACGCATTGATTTCAGATATTAAAGATATGTTCATGAAAATGAATATTATTCCCGAAGATCGCGATGCACAAAGATTCTTATGGAGAGGTCATGACAGGCATAGGGAGCCAGCGGAATATCGTATGAAAGTGGTCTTGTTTGGTGCAAAATCTTCTCCGAGTACCGCATTGTTCGTAAAAAATAAAAACGTATTATCATTTTCATCGGTTTATCCCATTGTTTCTGAAAAAATTGTAAATAACTATTATATGGACGACTATTTAGATAGCTGCTATTCATTAGATGAGGCTATTAAACGTGTTGAGCATGTAAATATTATAAATAATCATGCAGGGTTCGCAATGCATGGATGGGCGAGTAATCATGAGCTAGTAGTGCAGAATGTTCAATCTGCGGACAATGATCAACAAATGAAATTAATTAAATCAGAATTGTTATTATTAAAATTGTTAGTTGAGATTGAACATTCTGTAAATTCGCGTGAGATATTGAAATATCGAGAAAGATGATTCGATTTATCACACTGATGCACGTTTTCAAAACTGGCGGTAGAATGCGACGCACTTTTGTTAATGACTATATATTAAGAAAGAAAAGAAGGTAAAAAAAAGAGAGAGTTGCAATTGTATAAACGCCAGGAAAAATTTAGATTGCTCTGAGCCGTCACAAGACCAACATCTGTATCAACTTTAACCTTAAGTTTTCAATTCTGTATAAAAATAAAGTTCTACAATTAAACTCTTGGTTTTCGCCTTTAACTTCCTCGCGCGACATTTTTTTCAGCTTCAAAGTTTAGTTTTAAAAATACTCCAAAATCAGGACAACATGTACCGATTTCTCCTGTTTTAAAAAATCTCCTAGAGGTTCCAGGCAATTTAGACTTGGTAAAAAAATGTTTGTCATCCTTAGAAGATCCCCCAGTAGTAATTAGACATTTTTGTCAAGGAAAATTGTGGAAAACAATAAGGAATCGTTTTGGTGATAGATTTGTACTACCGTTATTTTTTTATAATGATGATATTACTGTAAATAATGGGATAGGGCCTCATAAAGATAAAAGTAAACTGTGTGGAGTTTATTACTTATATGCATTATATTCTGCTGGGAATACTAAGGACTGATATGGCATTATTACTAAAATCGTTGTTTGAATCAACTCAACTAAGTTTACCGCTGTTAAACAAGAAATTATCAAATTTTAACTATGGCAGAGATTCAGGAGACAAACCTCCTGCTATTCAACAAAATTATTTAGATAAAGAAAATATATGTATTTATGCTTCTGAAATGCTTTGTTTAGAAAAAATATTTGCCTTTCGCTATTGGAGATCTAGTCCCAGAAGGAACACCGGTATGGAGATGGTTCTTATATATGAAAAAGTTAATTGATATTCTTACCGCAAAGTCACAGTACAAATAGAACTAGAGATCAAAGACTTAATTTACCTATATTTAAAAACGCGAGTTGAGCTGTTTCCTGAACAAAATTTAAAACCAAAACATCATTACTTGATTCATTACTCAAAACTCTTGTTAATCGGACCAATAGTAAATGTATGGTGTATGCGATATGAGGCGAAGCATAAAGTTTTGACTAGTTATGCGCGAAAGTCTCAAAATAGAATTAATTTTCCATAATCTTTGTGTATTAAGCATCAGATAAGGCTCGCACATTATTTTAAGTATAAGGAAAGTGTGTGTTTACCCTCTGAGTATGGACCAAAAAAAAAAATATTCTCGTTTTTTAGAAGATTTCAAACACTTTTCTAATTTAATCGAAGAAAGACTTATAAATGTAAATATAGCACAACAATGCGTTCCGTGGTTTAGAGAAAATGATTTCTATTATAAAGAAGGAATGTTTGTAATTTATAGTTATGCAAATTTTCTACATTTTACTAACGAATACAAGCACAACTTATGTAATTCGTAAACTGTGGAGTTGTTTAGGCTTTAACGCTCATTTGCACAGCCACAGTATAGATCAGTTAAACCGTTGGTCACTAAAAAAGAGCACTGAGCTGCTTAGATATAAACCAATGAATAAGCTTGTGTTTTCCAAAGATGGCCAATCATACATTATGTACTACACCTAAGCAGTTTCTTATTTTCTGTTCATAAAACTTTACAAATGTAATATTATTTTTTATTAGAGAATAATAACGCTGATTCGTTCCAACAATATTCTTGTACTGTTATTTCATAAATCCTTTTACTAAACGTCTTGATTGAAAATGATTTTCTCTCAAGGCAAAATGTAAAACCTCATTACGACAAAATTATTTCCTTTTATCGCAATTAATATTTGTACGCAAAGGAAAATCCTTTCGTCGCTATGACATCCTCTAGGTTTTAAAATTGTGATGAAATTACTCTTGTGACAGAAGGATTCTTTTTGCTGTAAGCGGATCGTTTTTTCAGTGTAGAATTCCACATATGCTGCTTGCGTATATATGGGTCTATACTCTGACTACATTTAAACGGTTTCCACTCCCCTTGGCCTTATGTTTTCTTGGTGTCTGACAGGCGACAAGCGACTTTGCATAAGCGAGTCGGTATAAAAGGCCTTGCGCTCCACCTGTCTGACAGTACACGTCAAATCGTTGCTCGCAGCACAACCTCCTTGCGAGGAACAATAAACATCTCTATGAGACGATCTCTCGTAAGTTTGGAACATAAGGACTTATAACAGTTACAACTAACCTTCAACTTGTATATTTAACGTGTTTGACGATATAAATTTTAGCATTACCCTGGACAACTGTGCTTGCACGCAGAGAAATGGTCCTTATGAAATAAAATTTCTGCCAAAAGGATTTTCTTTTTAATTTCTATATCCTATGGGATATCGATTTTTCCCATTAGCTTTCTGTATCGTATGGAAATACCCATTTTTATGTAAAAAGTTTTTTGTAATTTCTAGATTCCCTGAAGGGGAAAGTTGTATTCTTTCGAATCGTCGGCACCATAAAGTGATGAATAAAAATTGCTCGTCAAGATCATTCTATGTTGAAAGTTTATAATAAATTATTTTATCTTTCAAATAAACAATACAAGCAAACTTGTGAGTGAAAAGAAGTTAATATACTAGAGTAAAAGGCAGAGTCATCGTAACTTTCTGTACTACCCAAAAAAAATGTCCTCTTGGATTAAGAGGAGATAATCTTAATTTAGGACCCAACATTAAAATCATTTTGACGTAAAAGGATTCCATTTGATTCAAATGGATTTCTTTTGATTCCATATGAATACTTTTGCTTCAAAAAAAATTTTTTTTTAGAAAAAATTCGAGGCAAAAGGATTCTCATTAAATCAAACGGAATCCCTTTATTTCTAAATGATTTTAATTGTGGGTCCTAAATTAAGTTTATTTCCTCTTGATCCAAGGGGACATTTTTTTTGTGTGTATACTATAACTGCAAATACATAATATAATTGATTCGAAATAATTTTATACATTCAAATTCGCAGTGCTCAATTTTTTTTCATTTGTCAGCAAAGGAATCTTTTTAATGCAAACAGATCTTGTTCCGGACGTAAACAAGGGCTCCTAGGGATAAGAGCAAGTGTGGCCTATTTATTCTTTATTAATATTTATTTTACCTAGTATTAATTAGTTTAGCGAACGTTTCTACGCTACTCGATTCTCACATGCGCGAATCGACAAGGCGATTCGTGGCGACAGGCCAGTACGGTTAGGAGTGGTTTTATAATCATTCCTAGACTGCCACGACCTCAGTAGGGAGTTTTACTCCACTGATTCTGAAGGTCACTTTCAGTGCAGAAAAGCTAAAGGGCTAATCTGTGACTGCCAGGCCAGAGAGTTGAGTGGTGGGAGGCGTTCGAGCGGGCATATGAACATGACTGCATGTGTATATATATATATATATATATATATATATATATAGGAGCGCGCGCACTGCTTCGAGTCCCTTCGGTAGTCATCGGGAAAGCGTCTTTGTTTTAGTGGGCCCGAGTTTTCGGCGGCGTTTTAATGAGTAGAGCGTTCAGTTCTCGGCGACAACTTGTGAGAAAAGGTCACACAAGGACTTGATTGCTAGGAGATTTCAATAAAGTCATAATATCTGATCAACAATTATTTCACAGTTTATTTTTGAACCTTAATATAGTCTTGTCCCATACAGATCTTGTACAAAAATATTTTTCCTTTTCGTTCAAAAAGACTGCCTTTGTAAGTGTAATCAAGATTTTTTTTTTTAATCGGAATGGTTCTTTTTTCCAAAATGGGATATTTCTCTGAGTGTATATATGATATTTTTTAGTAGAAATAGTGTATATTGTAATTTAAATATTGGTTTAAAAGGGCATTTCTACCAGAGTTTTAAACGTGATATTAAACGAAAACTACTATCGCGATGACGAATGTCTACCGATTGTGCTAAGTGTTTTGTGCTCTTTTTCCCCTTCACCAACGAGGTTATTCCAATGCTTTTTCCAATACATTTTCCGTCGATAATTTACTGACAGAACGTTCGCTTTAAGGGGATATCGTCGCTAAAGCTTCGCAAATCCGCCACGGAGTCTTTGTACGGACTCGGCTTTTCATTGGAAGCTTTATTTAAAAAGTTTTATGTAAAATTAGATTTGAAGGTTGGCTCTGTCATTATGTGAGTACGCGTAAACATCTGTTCGTGTTTCCAAGATTTCAGAAAAACTAAACATCCGATCGAAATTTACCTTGGTAGAATGATTTATTAAACCTAACTCTAGAGCGCTACAAGCTTGGTTTTCCATTACAAGCTTTATTTAATAAGTTACATGTAACAGAAAAAACCGTCATATTAGCCACATATTAGCTCATCGAAAAATTGAAACGTTAATCTAAATTCTCAAATAATTTGAGCCCCAGATGATTGAAATTGACTTCTAAGATCATAAGTTATAGGGATTTTAAAAATAGAAAAATCACTAATTTTCGCTTAAAGTTTTAGTAAAACGTTGAAATATTTGTAATTTTTATCTATTTTTAAGCGTAGAGAACTTGTTACCTAAACAACTTTTTTCAACCTACCACCCTGGTAGACACGTAAGCCAACCCTTTGCCATTAGTAAGCCATTGGAGTGCGTTGGCCAACGATTTCACAAACTGTTGGGTAAAAATGTACCTTATTTTGACATGGATTTATCAGGTTCATTGGCTTATAAATTGCTAATTTAAAAAATTAGTGAGAATGTTAATTACTCATGCTTTATGACTTAAACATTTTCAAAAGTTTCTAAAATTAAAATAATTTTTAAAAATTTATTAGTTTTTCAAAAAATATTTATAATGACAAATTTTTTTAAGCGTAATTTTAAAAAGTTTTCAACAGTTTTTTAATGGTTGTCTTATATCGAGGACAATCGTTGGCTTACGGGGTTGCCCAATAATTAGTAACCAAGTCATTTTGGTTGGATTATTTTCTACCAGGACAGCCTTCAAATTAAAGCTCTCTTTCGATACTTCCAGAAATTGAGTACATAAAATTGATCCGTGGCTAGTTTTCGTCCATTCCCTCCATGTTAGATTTCCATTAGAGCATTTAAACTGTCCCGCAAACAAGTTTGACAAACATCAGGCGGGCATGTCAGCATTTTCACGAATGGTTGAAAGAATTGAAAAAATTGGTCTGGTAGGCGTGTCCTGAAATCTCAATTTTAAATTTTCAGCACCCGAGTTGTTTTTACTTGGTCGTAGATTTGCACATATCATCTTATTGGATTATCAATAATCAAATCATTCAAGTACGGGTGAACTGGCTCATGATGCAGTTCGGATTGAAGCTCTCAAGTAGGCTCGGGTCGTCTGTGTAGATGACGTTGACGATGTCGTTGCCGATGTGACGTTTTCGCTCCAGCTGCTGGGGATTGTCCCTCGAGTGTGGCAGCATCGTCGAGACGTGGTACATGACCTCGTGACCGGCGTACACCGTGTAGATGCTCTCCTTCCCGGTCATGTCACCTTTTATGTCGAGACCGCCTCGATATTTGTCCCAGCCTCGCAGTCGAATCTTCTGACCGAGTACCTCAAGGAACTTGTTAAACTCGGGACTGCCAGTTTCTGCGGACACACGCGGTACGCGATCATGCCAGAAGTCATGAAACGTCCCATATACATGTAAGCTTGTAGGTTACCAAGCTTGGCTTTGTCACTTGTTGATATGTGAGTGAGAGCCAGTATGTAATAAGACTCCGAGTCGTTAGGATCGTTATAAGTAAGGTTATTGAAACTGATGTACTAAAAGGTTTGATATTGGCAATTGTATATATTCAGGTTAGTCTTAAGTTTATACGTTTACTGTAATATTTTTAGCCTTTACTTATTTGTACATATTGTTAATATTACAGTTGTTTATACTACATCATACAAGTGTCGATTTCTAACCCAAAACTCCACTCCAGTGAATTTCCTTGGGTAGTGGTCTTACACATATATATAAATATATATATATATATATATATATATATATATATATATACACACACACACACGCGCGCGCGCGCCTAATCAGCATGCTCAACTTGATCAATGATCGATCGATTGCGAAAACAACCAAATAGCATTATTGTTTGTACCCATACCGTTGGATAACATCTCGTCGTCGGTGCTTTGGCCCTCTTTCGCGTAGATGACGCCAAATTTGAAGTTGACTGACCCCTCTTGTTCCTCCAGGAGTAGCAGGTCCTGAAAGCACAAAATTCTCGGACTTGAAAATAACGATCGCAGATGCATTTATTATGTTTTCAACGCGAAAGCGGCTCACACACCTTCTGAATCTCCGGCGAGACTACTTCCCTCGGCGCCTTGTCGAGTTTTTCGATGCTGAAATAATTGCTACGAACAAGCGCGAGTCAAGTGAGGGGGGGATGGGAGATTCAAGGAAATAGGCAATTAAGACTCACCTGAGTATCTGCCTGACGGTCATGGACCTGTTGCTGGAGTAGGGGAGGGATATCTTCTTCGCGCCCTGCGAGTCGATAAGAGATTTAAAGATTATCCGTATCGCAGTTGTGGGCACTGTGCAGGTGTATAATATAATACAATCATACTCACGGTTCGTCGCCAGAGTATCACCCGGTAATGAGGCACGCACTGATCGCCGCCCTCGCTGATGACCACCGATAGGAAGAGAGGGTTTCTCTCGTGATCTGCTGCGACGTAATTCTGATGCACTAAAGACACACAAATTTACCACGTCAGGGTCGGCGCCTGCCTGCATATACAGTGCCTATCATGCGTAGGTCGATACTCACGCTTGCCAAGGAAGTACTTGAAGTACCAACGTGTCTGATACTCAGGATTCTCCAATACAGGCGTGCTCGGTGAGCCGAACATCTGCTCGAGCCAAAATACACAGATATCTCGTTTCAGAATAATATAAAATAAGAATATTAGAAACAAACAATTCCGTCACAATTTTGTTATATAACTCCTGCGCCACTCAAAAATGTTACTATTCCACTGTTTAACGGTGCAGCATATACGCCTTAATAACGCAAATCGTTTTTTGAAACGTTTGAAGTTAAACTTTTGGACGTTGGAAATAAAAGTTTGGAAAACGATTGATCAAAGTTCAAATCCCCGCCTCCTCACGTTGTTTAAACGTGTTTAAAATATTTATGAAACGTTGGAAATGATGGAATGAAAAGTATTAAAAAAAATTGAATTATTTCCTCTCTTAAAAAAGAGAGGAAATAATTCAATCGTCGAAAATGAGAGAAAATGCCTGAATATACGCCAGAATTTTCACTTTTTTCTTTGATTGCAACTTTTGATAGAGACGGTCGCTTTTTTCAAATTCAAGATCTCGGGCTCCGCTGTTCATTAATGCCGGAAAAAATAACGATTACTCGGTCAGGTAATTAATTACCCGAGGCGCAATAAAGGCTATTTTTTGATGATTAGTAATCGGCCCGTAACATTTTGTTGGCATAGGGTTTGGAGGTGCTACCCATGTTTTTTACATATCGCGTCCCCAAACGCATGTAAAAAACAATGGTCTGGTTCGTGTCAAATTGCCTCAAAAATGAAAGAGTTCGATTTTTCGACAGGAAAGTGTCCGACTTTTCGTAGAATGACTCATATATGACATAGATGAGGGCGATTCCTTATCAAAACATATTAGTTCAAATGTGGAACTTTACGCTAAAGCAGCATTCTACAGCAGTAATAGTCATGGCAATAATAATTGTAGCGGTTAGGAAATAAGGAAAAAGTGTAATTTAATTAGTAAATTACGGAACTAGTATATTTCGATACCAGTGCGAAAAAGTGACAATCTCACGAGTGCAGAATTAACTTTTCCCAACTCCGGCATCAAATAGACCCTTTTTCAGGTCTGACAATAGCGTAGAAAATCGTACATTTCGAGCGTGGTTGGAAAAGTTCAAATTAAAAGTACTTCATTCCCGCAAATGCGGATTTAATCATTTTTTGTGGTTTTCTATTCTATTTTAAATTGCTTGCAACTTTTGATAGAGACGGCCATTTTCGACAATTTTTTCTATAAAAAAAAAATAGTTATAGCAAATAATCGACTCAAAGTTAGAGAGAGACTCAAAAATCGCTGCTAATTCTTTGGCATGTAGCTTCCTCCAACTGAATTTATTTTTCCAATACATAAAATGTTCAAATATACACTATTGTCTTGTCTTGAAACTATCGGAATATGTTCACGGAGTGTTCCAAGGATTCCATGAATTATTTCAGAATTTTTTCATAAATATTCTTCGAGTTACAGAGGGTCAAATCGTAGGTGATCTAAGCATTTTTTGCATTTTTAAACGGTAAAAGGTAAATGTCAACTAAAACAGAACGACTTTCATCAACATTTTTACAGGAAGTAGATATTATGTATTTTCTATTATCATAATTTTTTTTAAATTATTTCGTTTTAAAAAGGCAAAAATAGTTTTTCAAAAATTGAAAAATGGACATAACATGACCATAAAATTGTCATACAATGGTTAAAATCTTAAAAGAAAATGTACCCAAATTCAAAATAAGTAAACATATATGCATGTCCAATTTTATTACAATCGGTAGCGTGGTTCCAGAATCATAACGGTATACGTACGTATACAGTTATATTAGATAATGATTAAATATTCTCATCAAACAATTTTATTTATCGTAATTATCAATAAAAAGTTTCAGACAGTCTCATTTTTTTGAGGTTAAGTGTACATTTTTTAATTTTTATTTGTTTATTACTACGCTCACACGTTCCAAGTTTAGATTTTTGAGGTATTAACTTATTCATTACATGTTTACCTACTAATTTACAAAGTTTCGGTGAATTCTGAACGGTCAGTTTTGTGAAACCAAGTAATCACTCTATAAGTGTAGATTTTCGTAAATTAAAATGTTAATAATTCTGTCACATGCTCCAAACCTTCATCAAATTTTAACTGAATGTTTATCTTATCAATATTTAACAGTATACCGAATTTTATCAAATTCTGAGTGGTCAATCACTTTTGGGTAGTACTACCTTAAATGGAAAATATTGGTGCTTACGCCGGGCACCTGTTAAAATGATTTTTACGACCTCTATCCTGGCTAAAACTTCATGTTTTTTGATAACAATTCGATCAGGGGGTAGCAATACAAAATATTCAAAGTTGGTAAATAAGGGACACCCTAATGTCAAGGGAGCATCTGACTAGACTGCAAAATGCAGAGGTTACCGAATTCATATGTGAGGTATAGTGTATGGCGTCAGGACCCTGATAGCACATAATATTTCAAAAGATTTGTATATTTTAAAATATTTTAGAAACATTTTTAAAACAATTTAAAACCGTAAAATAAACATTTTCATAAAATATGTGACCCACAGATTTATAAAATATTTTTAAAATGTGATTATAAATATTGTAAGGGAATTATTGAAAAATATTTAAAGAATATTTTTTAAAAATATATTCTCGTTTGATTCGGGCATATTTTGTGAAAAATATTTTATAATGTTGTAAAAATATTTTATCAAAATATTTGCATAAATCGCTATAAAATATATCTAAAAAAATTTTTAAATATTTTGTAAATATTGCCTAGAAACAATTTAATTTCGTTCACAGAAAATATTGAAATAAAATATTATAAAAAATGTTGGAAACATTTTAAAATAATGTTTTTTAAAAATATTTCAAAATGTTAGTAAAATACCTAGAATACCAAATAATCCCATCAATGCATTTTATTTTATTTTATTTCTCTCTAGCACTAAATCAAGTGCAAATCATACAGGTACTCTAAGCGACACACGCGGAAACGCTTCGCGTTCTCAACTACGTTGAGAATTTAAGCAGGGGGGGGGGGGCGTTATGATAGTGCACACGCACACACCAAATTATAGATAAAATATTAAACTTAAAATCTTAAACCAATAATGAAAATCTTCGTTTGAAATACATTGACACTTTTAAAAGATCACGCTAAAATGGAGCAATTAATTTGCAAAAAAATTTAACACATTGCAGAAATCTGTGTTACCGACGCCCTATTTTATATTTGAGATATTTATAATACCAAAAATGGTATTTTGAAATTATATACTTGTAGAGGGGGGATTCCAACATGGCGGGAGGGAAAGAACTTCACGACAAAGGCACTAAAAGTTTTTTAAAGTGCCACAGTAATAATGAGGCAACTACGGTGATCTGTGTTGTTTGTGACGGGGCTTTCCACCAAAGTTGGGCGCGATAGGGATGTGCGATACACCCCCAAAGTATCGATATAGCATATTGATACGTATCATATGAACGTATACCGATACATATAATATATTATGGTTAAAATATCGATACATGTGGTATCAATACTATCGATGAATAAAATTAAAGTATATACATTTTTCATAATTAAATAATTTATTAATCTTAAACGGGTTATTTTTCTTACATAATATACATTATACATTAGATTTTCCATTCATCGTATGATAGGGAATGTAAAAACAATAATTGTTGTAAATGCTCGGCACTTAGTTTGTTTCTTGCGTCAATCATAATGTTACCAGCTTGCGAGAATAAGCGTTCCGATGGGACAGAAGTAAATAGCGCCTTGCTATTTTATACAAAGCAGAATCTCGGTATCGATCCCAAAAAGCTACAGGATCGCAGTTCATTTCTTCCACAGGTTGATTTAGGTAATATCTTAAATACGCTGGCATTTCATTTTTATCTACAACTTCGTTTTTCTTTGTCCTACTTAAATGAGCAATATTTTGGTGAAATGACCAAAAATCATTACTGTCACTTCCTAATCCTAATTGATTTGCATCATTCTTTTCTCTTTCGTTTGTTTCATTTTCAGTTGAATCTGTTGAATTTAGAATTCGTGTTAACTTGTTGACAGCATTTGAGAAAGAAATGTGCTGCTCAAAATGCAACTTTTTAAATCTAGGATCCAATAAGCAAGCAATGGCTAGAAGAGAATTTTGCTCAATATGTTCAAACCTTTTACAAAATTCTTCTAGTAGAAGAGCTTTCATTTTAGATCCTGATTGTGTATTTGACATAATATTATTTAATTTATTTTTAATTGTCTTGATAACTGGAATTGTTTTGCTTCCAGTAAAATATTTTTCTTTTGAAACAATTTGCGTCGCATTGTAAAACGGATCTAATAATGTAGTGAATTCTTTGATGATCTTTAACTCTGATGCCGTCGGCATATCTGGCCCGTTATCAATTTCTAAAAGAATAACAGTTATTTTATCAGCTAATTCAATAAATCTTAGAAGTATCTCATTGGTCGAGTTCCATCTAGTATTAGTACTTTGAATTAGTCTTTTTCCTGCATCATGTCTCAGCTTATCGGCTGCTGTTACCGATTTTTTGAAAAAAGTAACAATTCCTTTTATTTTGTTGATTAAAGGACTCATCACTTTTTATAATTTTTTATGGTACCAAATTTAAAAGGTGTGCAAAGCAAGGTAGATGCTTATCATTACCAAAAGCATCTATAATGCCTTTTTTGATATTAGAAGTACTATCTGAAATTACTGCCACTATATTTTCTTTTGTTATGTTCCATTTTGAAGTGAACTCCAACAACTTTTTAGTCAAATACTCAGATGTGTGTCGATCAGATAATTCTTCGACTCCTATTATTACACTTCTTTTGGTATTTTTTACTAAATAATGGGCTGTAAGACCCAAAAAGCTTCTAGTGTTTCCAGTTTCTGTCCATACGTCAGTGGTTAAACAAATATCTTGAGCAGCAGCAAGCTCTTCTTTAATAATTGATGATAATACTTCGTATTTCTCTTCTGTTAGCCTTGTTATTGTTTTTCTACCAGGTACTTTATACAATGGCACTGCTTTGTGCATCAAAACTTTGAAACCTTCTGTTTCCACTACATCAAATGGTACATTATTTTTTGCTATATAAAATAGAATTCCATTTGTGATATCTGCTGATCCTTCACCTCCTTCCGTAATAATAAATAAAATATATACGTTATTGTAATAAAAATTATTTATTTTATAAAATCATGCCAGTCTTGTACATAAATTTACATGCTCAAAATTACCTTGAAATGAATTCTGAGTAGCGAAAGCTGAATCTAATTTTATTTGCTTGTTGATGTTGAATGAACTTCGTATTTTTCCCGAATGGTCCACCACTACAGGAGCGCAGCTATTTGAAATTGAATCATTTGATGTTGATGGAGCTGGAGAAGGGGTGAATCGATCAGAATCAGATTCACTCAGAGCTTCATCCATTTTCCTTTTCATGCTTTTGCTTTCACTAGTCTCTTTCTCTTGAGTCTGATGAGTAATCTCTGGATGGTGGCGCTGAATGTGAAAATTCAGA
Source organism: Trichomalopsis sarcophagae (assembly GCA_024372645.1). Lineage (NCBI taxonomy): Eukaryota > Metazoa > Arthropoda > Insecta > Hymenoptera > Pteromalidae > Trichomalopsis > Trichomalopsis sarcophagae. Next base: position 114,292 of record QLSS01000372.1, read on the forward strand.
TTAGTAGTATTGCCTTTGCACTTCACTTCTTTATTGCAAAGTTTGCATTTTGATTCCTTATCGCCCTTCACAAAGTACTTCCAAACGCTGCTTGTCGGTGCCACTGAAATAATTTTTTTATTTTTAATGATTTGTATAAGAAATAAATAGGTGTAAATTAGAAAAATGCAAAAGGAGACGAATATAAATGGTTAAAAGAAAAGAATGGAATGTGCGTACTGTTGTGAGCATGCTATGGATGGTGCTGAAATGGACGAATGGAGATTAAAAATCCCGATGATTACTGTCAAGCTGCAAATATTTCATTCGATAGTCCGTATATTCCACATACCACCACATACAAAAAATCAAAATATGAAAACCAGTTTCATTAGTCAATCACCAAGACCAAAATTATTGGTTTATATAAAAACAAACATACCTTCTAACTGAAGCCGTCGTCGTGAAATGGTGTCCTTACTCCTTTATCCTCTTTCTCTCTCTTTATTTCTTCAAAATCGTAGACATAAACACTCTATTATGAGTTATGATAGACCAGATAGACCCGGAGTGGAGAATGGAGGTTAGGTCCACGTGGCGCTTGAAACTTACGAAGAACAAAGGCGAAGCTAATTACGACCCATACCGTTGTCAGTGTTATTATGCAATATTGCAATGCTTCTCTGTCCTTTCCTATTCCTCTAACTCTGTCGGCCTCTAATTCGGATGAGTTGTGGTGTCGCGATAAACCAGGAGGCCGGTGGTACGGGTGTACGGATAGCCGAGTTACGGGTAGCGGGTACGCGATACACGACTACGCGTATACAAGTTAGGCTAGGTCAGGTAAAGTCTCTGCGGCTGCGCAGTGCGTAACTGCGCGTAGAACGAACCTTTATTTAAAATCAAAGGAACAGCGATGTTTATTTGTTTTGCGACTTTACGAATAACCAATATTTTTGGAACAGTACTTCTTTTTCACAAGCGTCCAAACATTCTTCCGAGCTCAAACCTCTGAACGTGTTCATTTGGATCTTTCACGAATAAAGAATTACGTAAGTTTAAAAAATTATTTTGATGATCGAAAGCGCGAGTTTAAGTAGATTATATACTTTTTAATGTATTTTTCTGTATAGATTCAATTATAAAAGATGAGTTTCGAGAAGACTTTAGCTTTACACAACGTGATTGAGGATCGGATTGTTAAGGAAAATATGCGTTTTGCTTTGAATTTCATTTTGATATCTGAAAGCAAGAGATTCGTAAAAATCGCAATTAGGATTATGACAATTAACTTAGGAAACAATTACGATGTGAGATACTGTGTTTTTTTATATCGACCAGAGGTTGCGGATGCATACGATTATGGAATTTTGAATTGTTCGAAGGCTTCAATGAAGTAAAAAAAGTTGTGATACCAGCGATTGAAAAAGAAATAGAAATTGACATCGAATATAATGATACAGTGATGTGCTTATTTGATGATTACAATGAAGTTAGTAATAGTCTTGATGCTAATTTTTGGTTTCTTTGGAAACGACGAAGTATTTACCGAGTTCTGTGTGATACTAAGGAAAATCCAATCAACGAGGCATGCAGAATATTTATGCAAAAAGTTGAAGTTAAGAAAGAAAAAGGACCAGCAAACTGCATCACGACCGAAGAGCTCGAGAGATGTTGGAACGAAGCCGTCATAGAGACCCAAAGTGCTCAAGTTTGAATAAACTTGATTTATTTATTTAATAGATAGATACATTTATCTACTAGTAAATGATTATACTTAAATTCTATTTTTTCTTCGTATAATATGTATTCATCCTTTGTTGTATTCACTTTTTTGTAGTAGTAGATCTTTGCAATTTTTTGAGGTTATGGAGGTTGTGTATACCTATTAAAAATGCATGCATTGACAATTTTAATTATTGTGTTATTTATTTCTCTTAAAATTTATATTTTATGAATCATTTTTATTTTCAAATTATATCTGTATCGAAACTCGATACAGGCTACTCGTGTATCGATACGTTCAAATATCGGTATGATAAATATCGATACAATATTCTAAAATATTGGACTGAAAATATCGATATCTACAGTATCGATATTGTATCGCACATCCCTAGGGGAGGTTCCACATAAGTGCTGTGGCGTGCTGTGGCATGCTTTGCGTTGCTTTCTTGTACGTTCATTTTGGAGCAGTGAGATATGTATCTATATAATGTGTTATGTGCATGACTGCCGATACGTGGCAACGTTGCAGAGTAACCGAATTTGTGCTCCGAAACAGCGTTCCTGATCCGATTTGTCGATATGTGACTACGTTGCTTCCGTATTCATTTAAAACCGATTATTGTTATTTATTTATTATTATTTCGAGAAAGAAACAGTTTCTATTTCACAAAAAAGCGTTACTTGTTTCAAAACGGGTCTAAAAAAAAGTTACTAATTAGCCTTGTGATCAATCAAAATTTATGTGTGTAGAATGCAGATTGAAAAATTAGAAAAGATGCGAAAGTGTTTGTTGGTACAACAGTTATTATTGAGAACGTTAATTAACATTAAAAAATTGAAATCGCTCAAAAAAAAATGAAACTAAGAAGGTGGTAGGTGAAACCACATTTATATCCTGATCTGAGAAATGTTGTAGGAGCATATGAATTAGTATGCAATTATTTTAAAGTAAGAAATCATGAAGAGTTCTATCAATTTACTCGTATGAGTGTACAGAATTTTGACGAGTTACTCCACTTAGTTGGTGAACAGTAAGTTATTGATAAATATTTACTAATAATAAAACTTAAAGAATGTATATTAAATATTATTTACGTTTAATCATATAGTTACTTAGGACATGGAGGAAGTGTTTCCAGTGAAGCCGTGTATTTTCGAGTTGGGAAGTCAACAATGTATTATATTATTGCTGAAACGTGCAATATCATACAGACAACTCTGTTAAGTATATACGTGAAACCCCCAGATGAAGTTGAATGTCTTCAAATAGCACAGCATTTTGAAGAAAAATGGAATTTTCCCAATTGCATTGGGGCTCTCGATGGAAAACATATAGCAATAAATAGACCAGCTCATGGAGGTAGCCTTTTTCATAATTATAAGAATTTTGAAAGTGTAAATCTTATGGCTGTAAGCGATGCACACTCCAGATTTATCTGGTTCAGTGTAAGAGACTGTGGTAACAATATTATATTATTAATGGATATTTATTCGAGTTATTTGAATACATATTAAAGAATTTACTTGACTGACAGGTTCATTTAACGATGCCAGTGTCTTTGCTGCAACAGATTTCTCAAGAAAATTATTTAACAATGAATTAAATATACCTAATTCGAGGTATTTGACAAATACAAATGTCCAACTGCCATTTACATTAGTAGGAGATGAAATATTCCCCCTTGGTCATCATCTAATGAAACCATTCAGTAGAAGATGTATAAACAGCGTCACCCAAAGGATCTTCAATTATAGGCTAAGCCGGGCCAGATTTACAATAGAATGCGCTTTTGGCATCCTATGCTCGAAATGTCGAATTTTAAATCAGGCATTAAATTTTAAACTGGCAACAACAAACAATATAATTGCTGCTTGTATTTGTTTGCATAACTATATGATAACAAGAAATCGACCACATTTGAATAATATGCATAATACTAACAGAAGAAGAAGAGAGAATGGTTATTATGCTCAACAAATCCGAGAATTGCTAAGAGATGCCCCTGCTATAATTCGGAATCGTTTTGCGAAATATTTTGTCTCACATGTGGGATCCATTCCATGGCAATATGATTATATCTGATTTGGAGTTTGGAGTTATACATAATCTATAATCGTACGTTTGTATCTTGTATGTTAATTTATTACAAAATAAAAATTTCAACATTATTATTCTGTTTTTACATCATATTAATTAGAAGCAAAAAAGTAAATCAAAATTACAAAAATTATCCAAACAATTCTATTATGATTAATTAGATTGAAAAATGTCTTCTTGTTCTGGTATCTAATCTGTAAAAATATAACATGTAATTAAAAATTCAATATTTATCTACTTAACAACATCAATAGAAATAGCTTGTTACTTGATGAAAATTTGCCAATAATGCCAAGAATTTCGTTGGTACATGGTAATAGATCACCAGGAGAAATCTCCTTTAAGGCTTCTTCTATAGGT
>QLSS01000373.1:0-21124 GCA_024372645.1 Trichomalopsis sarcophagae
TGAAAATTTAGTCTTGGCATTGTGTAGAATATTATATATTCAGTATATATAGTGAGTGTAAGTGCAAAAAATTCGTCTAAGAAAGTTTGAAGTGTAATATAAGGTCACTTTGTATAAAAATTAGTAAAAGTGTGCATACATATACATGGTGATGAGTATGATAATATACAGTAACAGTGCAAGTATTTAATATAGTTTCAGTGAAAATAATTCATATCTCCTTAAGATTTAAGGTTATGCAGAGGGATAAAATATCAAATATACGTATATATACATATACATATGCTCAGTGATGGCTTAGAACATAGTATATTAAACATATATAGTCATTGTACAAGTATTTCATAGAGGCAAGTGTGAAAAGTTTAGTTTTTCAAGAATTTTGTATGGGTATAGTGAAGAAATGTCAGTTTCTACCTTTATTAGTCTATAAAAGTATGTCTATGTTGGAAATAAATAGTCAAGCAGGGTATAGCTTCTTTTGCTAAGTATATTTATTAATACAAGAAAATTAAAACAGGAAATGAATATAAGTATCACAGCGTTGTCAGTGAAGCGTTCGACTGGACAACTGCTCGCTTACTCGATTCAGGCAGAACTAACTGCTATCCTCCGCTGAGGGTATTACAATACCTCGGTGACGCGGTCCTACGGCTGATCGCAGGGGGGACGCTACCGATATCCAAGTACGCGACGACGCGGTCGAAGCGTGAGCGGACGGAGCGAAGTGCGCGCTCCTACCTAATCCCTAATTTCCGTGTTTGTCGCACGTATTTTTCGTGGGCAGTAAACAGACCACGTCTCCGAGAAACTTATTGTCATAAAAGAGCAGATGCGCTGCCGATTTCGGCGACGAACTCGGTGCAGCGTCTGCGCTTGGGTTTTTACAGCTATAGTAAAATAAAACTATCCTAGAACTACGCATATTTCTAAATTAAAAACTATTCCAGATTTTAGCAAAAATCCAACAGTCTAAAAAGATGAATATACATGGTGATCATGTAGAATATAGTATATTTAATATACATCATGAATTTGACTTAAAAAAGTTGTTTTGAACAAGTATGTTGTATAATATAAGGTCACTTTTTCTGAACATTATGTCCTGCGCACGGACGGAAAGTCACTTTTTTGAGAATGATGCTTCGCTACAAGACTTTTTTCAATTGGGTATTTAGGCTTTTTAAATAGAGTTAATTTGTTTAGAATTTAATTTTTTACAAAATAGCCAGAACACTTTTATGAAAAAACCTTTTTGTAAAAAAAAGCTCAGAAAGAAATGAAAAAAAAAAAACACATTTTTGTCAAATCCAATAGGCGTTCGCCCTGGGTATAAGACGTTTCTTCGAAACTCTTTATACGGATCGAGTGCCTAAAAACAAGCCTAGGTATAGATTAAAATCCATAAAATAGAAGTTGAGATCTAAATGATGCAGTTTTCAGTTATATAGAGTATACAGGGTGAAAAAACAAACAAAAAAATGTTAAGCTTAATATCTTTAAAACTAATTAATTCCATAAACAGCCTAAAGAAAGGGACCAAGGTACTATACAATACTAACTAAATCTATAATTTGAACTTGATTGTTGCCTTTTACTCCAGTTATCGCGTCACGTAGAAACAAGAATTTTTTCAGTTTTTGGCGTTGTTCTCAGGATGTGCCCCGTGAAATGACTTCAAATTTAATTGGTGTATAGTCCTAAAAACCTTCAATAATATTGGTTTGTTTTTAGAAAATGATTTCAAAAAATTGTGCTTTATGGTGTATAACAAAAGAACGACGAATGATAATATAAATTTTCGGCAGTAAAAAGATAAGTAATTATATTTTCTTCAGGTACATGTTAAGAAATTCACTTAAATAACTAAAATTCATTATTAAATACTACGTTGATAGGGCGATGTATTTTAGTTCAATATGCGTATACAAAGGTCGTGTTGAGAAAGGAACTAAGTGACATTGTGATAGACAAACATATGAAATTAACATTGTCGCATTTAGGAAACGTGTTTTCGTAAGCGATGATATATATTAGATTTTATAAAAATATTTTGAATGACGATACTATGTTAACGCATTTTTAATGTAAACGCATAACATTAAACTTCTACAATAAATAATTATTTTTCTATTTACTGCATTTTCTGTTATTTCATGGATTACAATAATTAAAACAAGCAACATTTGTTTTAAAATTGATTGTAGTATGATAGCTGCTGATTTCAACAATTTGACGACAACCATTTTGGAAATTTTTTCAACAGAGAAAAAAGAAATTTATTTCGTACCGTCTGAAAACATTAAATAAGACGGCAAAACAACGCAAAGGGTAAATAGTACAGGTGTTTTGTACAAGGCATATCTATCCATGAGAGAAAAACTACACAATGCTGGCATATTAATTCCAAAATCAACAGAGAAAGTTGCTGACAAGAAAGGTATTTTAATAATTTATATTTTGAAATTCAAATTTTACAATAATTCTAAAATTTTTGTCGATTTGTTATTTAGAACACGTCCAGTTGAATTTAGATATATTATTTGAACCAGAAGTCAAGGATAAGGAATTGCTTCGTACAGTTTGGAAAGCCTCGTACGATTATCGACATAAAGTACATTATAAGGATAACAGATTTTATGATATTATTGAGAAATTTAGTGTTCTAAAGACTGATGTAGGATCAGAATTGGTGAGCACTCCAAAGATTTATCAACGTATACGTTAGTTAATATTTTGTATACAAACTGTTTTTAATGCTGATTTCATAAATATGTTTTCAATATGTATGTATTTTGTAGATTCTCTTCCAATTTGCCGAAAATTTGAAAGTTGAAGACAGGGTAGTAAAAAATTGGACGAGTATTTCTGCGAAAATTATTAAATACGCTAAATCAAAGGTTATTGCTGCACAAAACAACAAAAAGACTCAAAAAGCTAAATCAAAAAATGAGGAAAAGAGCGATACGATTGAGGAAAACAGTATCTCAAATCAGGAAACTCCAGATACCTTTCAATATGCATTAGATTATTCAAAGTTAGCATCATCTCTGGATGAAAATAATTTTAGTACAAACATTGGTAAGAAATTTATTATTATTGTTACAATATAAAATAGAAGATATTTATTAAACCTATAATTGTCGTTTTTAGATTACCAGCATGCTTTAGCGTTTTTACTACTACCTTCTTTAATAAATTATTCCTTTAGTGCGAAAAAAAGGGAATGGCGGCCGCAGCAATCTGATATTTGTAAATGGTTTATCGAGCATGTCCAAGTAATGCTTTTCATAGTGATTATACAATGACTATAATAATTCATGTAATTCAATATTTATAATTTTTAGGAAGCTGATGATGAAAGAATTCAAGAGTTTGTAGCAGGCAAAATAGACGAATTGGAAACAATCAATAATGTAACTAGCGTTCAATCCTATATAATTTTTTCTGGACCACTGTAATCTTTAAAGGGATGCTTTGTAGTTGTAGGCAACGTAATTTATATATGCGACTCGCCATCACATACAGTAGATGTATGTTTTAAATCCTTCTTTAGTTTTCGATTAGATTACACAATACCTGCTCACCATTTATGGTCATTCTTTCATAAATATATCTTTGAAATTAAAGCTACAAAAACAACTGTGGCTTTGCAAAAAATGTTTGAATTAGGCAATGAATTAGAAAACCTGTAATATGCATATCAGTTTTCTTTGCTTAGTTAGAATATATTAATTAAATAACATTTTTAATTCAAAAGTTTGTTATATTAGCTAGTAACCGTAAGTACTGACAAATCTTGTCATAATGAATCTCGAAAGTGAAATTTTTAAAATTACATGTGATTTGTATAATAATTTGCATTTTTCTAAAAATAGTATTCATTTTATAATCGATCTTTTAAGAACGTTTATAAAAGATATTTATAATCATTTTCTTTTGAAACAATTGGAAAACAGAGTGTTAAAAGTCTTAAGCGCAGACATAACAAACCACATCCGTTCAACTTTCGAAAAGTACAATGATCCGTTGACTAAATTTCGTCCGAGTTTCCGAATCTCTTTATGCCTTTAATAAATGACCTGAACGACTTAAGAGAGACAGGTTTAGATTTAAGCATTAACAACAAAACGTACAAAGTGTATTTTATTACAAATTTAGTCCTAGGTGATAACCTAGGACAAAACGAAATATTGGGTTTTGTGAAATCTTTTGTAAATACTCCTTGCTGCCGAATGTGTGAGGCTGATGGACGACAAATAAAAAGTTTAACTTGCGAGAAAAACGAGTTGTTAAGAAATGCAGAGAAATATGAAAATTACTTTGAAAACCTGAATTATCGTTGGAAAGGCGTTACAGAAAAATGCATTTTCAACAATATTCGCGATTTCAACGTTGTACAAAATTCTAGTGTGGATATTATGCATGATGTGTTTGAAGGAGTTGCAAACAAAGTAATGGCTCAAATTATATTAAAATTAGTCGAAGTAAAATGTATAAAAATTGAATACATAAACGCTAAGTTACGTACTATAGATTTTCAGTTTGAGAACACCAATGTACCTATAGATATTCGCCTAGATTATGTTAAATTATATAAGCGTTTAAGAATGTCCGCATCGGAATCATTATGTTTTACAAGATACTTCGGCTTGATTGTAGGAAATGCCATTGTTGAAGATCATGTAGTTTGGCCATTATATAGTAGTTTACGAGGAATTATAGATATTGTGACATCTCCAACAATCACGGAAGAATGTTTTCTGCATTTGAACGCATTAATCAAAGAACTAAACAGCTTATATATCGATTTGTTTGACAAAATGGTCCAATTATAAAAACTTCATCAATGCGTTTTGAATCCTGACATAGAGATTTAAAAGCTATTATATAAGCGTTTTAATATTAACTATCACGCATATAATGTAATTTCAAATAGTAGCGATACAAATAATGCAAAAATTATAGATTATAAATCATTAGTAACAAGAATGCCTTGTTTTGCTACTATAATCAATAATGTTCAATATATAGCCACTAGAAGCTTAATATAATATTTTTTATTAATTCAAAAAATGTATTAACTTTTATATTCTTACTTCTTTTTAATATAAAAAATGCAATAAAATATTTTTATTCGATACTGTTTTAATTTCATACTCCTTTAATAAAAGACAGTGCGCATGGCATCTTAAACAACCTAACAGACACCGAAACTCACGATGCAGAGCGTCACTGAAAATTACAGTGATCGGTTCATCGTTGTAGATGCTGACGCGTACGGGATTTTCGGAGAGCTCACACCATTATAAACAGTGCTGCGGCAACACTGTATTTTATACTACGTCGGGCTCTCCGTGCTGAGTAGAAGCTGAGATACAGGCGTATACGAACGAACACACACATACATACATCCTTACGGAAATTTTCTAAAACCACAATTTTATGACTAAAAATACATCAAAACACACTTCCTACGTGTTTTACACAAACTCCAAAAATTACTATTATAAGGCTTCCTTAAGAAGGAAGCATAATATCCATGTATATACCGGCGATCGATTACAGTTACTGTAAGTTATTTCCCAACTATTCGCTATTGTTAAATATTGAATAAGATATCATGTACATAATATTACTACGAATCAACAGTTTGCTGATGAGGGTGGCATTGACCACCGAAGCGTTGCAGGAAATAAATAGAAGAAAGTATTGTGGTTTTTTTCTCTTATCTTACACACAACTCGCCTCGGGAAGACCGATAGAGTCAACATCAATCTATTTTTGAATATCCACCTAGGGATTGAGTCAACGTAGTAGGATTATTACGCTCTCTACAAATATTAAACTTTAGATTAGTTTATTGTAACAGTACTATTTTTCTCTAATTTTGGGAGACTCTGATATGCAGAGTCGTAAAAATTGCATTGCAGGTATACGACTGAAGAGCTTAATTGCAGGGGTGATTATTTTTCTTTTATTTCTTTGTAATTTTTTTTTTTTTATGTAGTAATAGAACTCTAGTCTTATTATTTCCGTCATTTTAGAGTTCTGATTCTGGACCTCACGTCTATTCCTCATCCTGACTCCTTCCCGTGAATACCGCTGCCTACACGTTGTAAAGAAACTTATAGTGAACTTCGAGCAGTCAAGCACGCACTAGAAAGTACGTAATACAACTCTTAACGTACGAACGAGGAGTTCAAGAAGTAGTTGACGAGCTACAGTTGTTAATTCGAGTTTTCCCGACAAAAACGAGCCCCGTTACTATATATTAAAGAAATCACACGTATGCCCATGCGTTCAGTTGGAGTGCAGATACGCGCAGGACGGTAGAAGGATATATGTATTTTAGATATTCAATTCTTTTATATTGAAATAAAAAAACCGTTTCATAAAAAGTTACATGATTTTATTATGTAACAAAATCACTTCCTAGTAGAATAATAAGCTTCAGCATTGGTTTGCTTGATAAAAATAAGATTATTCCTTACGTTAAAAATAACCTTATTTTTAACCAATTCTAAACTTATATTAAGTGAATGTTACGCTTCAGATGCAATCATTACCTATATAAAGTGTATTGCGATGAGACAATAAATATAAACTCCGTAAATATTGATGGAAATAAGTCCAGTTTTGTTACTCAGGGGCTTTTGCGGATTATATATATATATATATATATTTATTTATGTTACGCCTTTATTTCTTTACAATTTTATGTCATATCCAGTAGTACAAATATATTCTTTTATATTTCTTTCACACTATTTAACATTATGATTTTATGGTTGTTTTTCAGAGACATAAACTGTCTAATCTTGAAAAAACATGGGAAAGAACAGCTATGAGTGCATTTAAAAGAAATTTATCCACTTTAAGAAACCGAGAGACATTTCAAAAGAGAGCTAGAATCATGTTGTATCCATACTTATCTATTTTGAAACCAGATGATTATATTTGTATTATCATGAGAGAAGTTCGAAAATTAGGGATGGGCTCTGAAATGTATAGTTTACCATTTAATTCATTATGTCGTCACATGGGTGATCAAGTTTATAAAATGTATGAGGTAAATCATTGTCATATTATTTTATAAATATTAAGAATGCTCAATTGTTGTTATAAAGAGAATCCTAATAACTTATTAAATTCAATTGTAACAATTTCAAGATAAATAGAATGATTTTCTTCGAATGTATTTATGTATGATGTGATATAGGTTCACATGTCTGTAACGCGAGCAGCGAGATAAGTCAGCATTCAGAGTTCGCCGAATCGTACTACTATGCATGCACTTTAAATAAATCGTAGACGCTAGCTTAGTGTTAAGAGCACAGATCCTGGCTCTTAGGTCTATGGGTTCGAGTCCCGTGGCCACTTTTTTTCGGTTTTCGATTGACCCCCTTTTCGTCCGTAATATGCATCAAAATCAAGGTAGAAATGAACTTGAAATGACTTTGTTATCGTAAGTAGCAACAGTATCATTGTTAGGTTAACCCTCTAAGGCTTATATGTGCAGAATTTTTACATCGATTTCAACGTTGTTTGATTAAATAAAAAGTTGGACTTTCTTTTAAAGATTTACATATCTTAAATGCTTTTAAATCATCAAACATATTTTAAGATAATTATCGTCATTACATTATTGCCAGACTATAGCGTTAATTAAATTTTGGGATTAGGGAAGTTGATACTGAGGCAAATAATACGTTACTATGAAATACTGGAACAAGGCTCTCATCTAAAATCAAGGATCTTAATTTAAAAAAAAAAAAAAATTATTATATCTTAACAGAATGGTAGAGCCTCGCTGATTAGTTAAAATATTTAGTCCTCCTTCACCTTAAATTTTTGTTTTGATCTCAAATAATAAAACAGATGATACGTGTGGCCACGAAAATGCCGCACGTCACCAAGCAATGGTTGTTTTTACGTTCGGCTCTTCTACGATGACGTCAGCTGCAAAGTGCAGCGTTATTACCTGTGTAGTGTTCTGTCGATATTTGAGACAAATGCGTGGTGTGCCCAGGCACCACGCTTTTCCCTGTGTGAAGAATACACTCGGGTAAAATGAAAGAATCTGATATATTGTTATGAATTAAGCTCACGCATTAACAACGGTATCGTCCATGGAGCTCCCCTGTTAGCGCTGACCACCGACGTTGTCTATTTGTCTTTCTCGTATTGCGCGACATACGAGCGCGCGAGACTCGAATCTCAGCGCTCATTAAGAAATATAAACGCGTACGTTGTACACAAATGCGGTGTTCCGAGATGAGTATTATAAAAATGAACTTTTAGGAATGCATGAATATGTATACATGATTTTAGCAAAGAGTGATAATTTGAGATTGATTCGGCCACAAATTTTACGCGATGTTCTGAAGTCTCATATTCAATAACAAAGCATTATTTATTTTTAGCTTTCTTCCTAACAAAGCTTTGTAATAGTAATTTTTGAAGTTAAAACATGTAGAAAGTGTGTTTTAATGCATTTTTAGTTAAAATATAGTGTTTATGGAAATGTCCGTACAGATGTGAGTTTTTTTTATGTGGTGTAGGCAGGGCAAGCTCTGCACAAGTGTCCCTCTCACACCTGATTCCACAGGTACTATCGTTAAACAATACTTTCTTTGGGCCCGTTAATTAGACTAGTTGGCTACTCCTTTGAAGTTTGACATTTCAATACATCCTTTATCCGCCAAGATGATTAGATGTTCAGAATCAAACTCATCTTCTTTATTCTGCATCGTCCAGCCGTCTGCTTTCAGCAGTATTGTCTGGTAGTCAACTTCGAGCAGCGTGGACCGGTCAACCTCTGGACAGACTCAACCCCGACACCTACGTTCCTCTGCATCGGTATAAGTAGCACTTAGACGTACTTAACCCTAACTCCTACCTTCCTGTGCACAGGGCAGGGAAGTGAGCGCTCAACTATGGGACCTACGTTCCTCTGCATCGGTTCGAGGAGCATTTCGTATTAACTACTTAATGGCCTTTGTCTAGCAACAGTTAGTTCGTCTTGTACTCCTTTCTATTCTTTTCGTAATTTCTAACCTTCTTGAGAATGGTCCGTACGTAACTGTTTGCTGCGCACTAACCATCCTTCGACGTCAGCATAGCTGTCATCATTAGTGACTCAAGTGTCACTTTAGTCTGAAGGTAACACTCGAGTTATTCTCGTTCCATTTTGTGTCGCAAACAGTCACAGAAGACATGCTCCGCTTCTTGATTTGCTTCAAAACATACTGGGCAATTTCGGTTATCCTTTATCTTAAAGTGGTGTAGGTAGGCACGAAAGCGCCCATGTCCGCTCAAAAACTGCGTAAGGTAGTAATTCCAGTCCAGGTCTAACAATTCTTGGTATGAGGCGTTGCGTTTATCACTTCTTTTCACTAGAGTTCCATCATCTTTGTTACTCAGCTAGTATTTGTTCCTTCGCGGATTTCCAAACTTCCTTTTCACTATTGTCATCACGCCGGCTTTCTTCGTCTAGCAATAGGTCAATAGGCGGTATACCTGAAATAACACACACTGCATCTTCTGATATGGTTCAATAGGCAGAAGCGACCCGCAATGGACTTTTCCTACACTGAGAGAAAAATCATGGACTCGTTGCTGGTAAGTCCCCCATGGAGTGTAATCCTGTGCGAGCGGTCTGGAGTACTTCCAGGTGCTGCCCGATATAGTGCAGTAGCGCCACGGTAAATTTCCTGTGACAAGTCCAAGCAAGGGACAGGCTCATGGAATAGTTGCGGGCGCACGTACTGCTAGGATACAAATCTCATCAGTGAGTTTGTGACCTGATCAAAAATGATTAATGGAATGATCTTGAATAACAAATATCTTATTCATTTCAGTTATTGATAGATGTTTTTACTCAAAGGAAATTGGAATATATGGTTTAGTTGAAATCTTGTGTCTTCCTTGTTATAAAAGTTCGTAAATTCTCAAATGTTAATTTATATGCATAGTATAACCTCCACAAAGTTGAGATTGTATCCAATATATTTGAAATATAACTTTTTAATGCATTTGCAAATCACCGACAAAAGTAAAATTTTTAGGAACTCCTCTAAACATTAGTTTATTTAATCTCTATGCTGCTCGAGCAGGATATACTGCATGGGGGACTCACCAGCAACGAGTCCATGATTTTTCTCTCAGTGTATAAACTCTTGACAGCTTTCATGCGTAGGAGTTCACCAACATGGCATCCACCCATATTGGGTAACCGTATAACATAATTAATATAGTTACACTAGCTAGGAGTAACCTTCGACCTTGCGTTGGTCCACCTACATTTGTCATTAGTCGAGATAGAGCAGCATCGACTTTTTCTGCCTTATTACTCACCCTCTTGAGATGCTGCTTAAACATTAGTCTAGTGTCCATGGTGATTCCAGGTACTTAATGGTCGGCTGGGAGTCTATTTTGTGTCCGTCCATTGTCAGTATTATTGTCTCCATTTTCTTTCTACAATAAGATATAAGGATAGCCTTCGCTTTATGGCTAGTATGTTTAAGTCCAGTCTGCTTTGGCCAATCGTGGATTATACAACTGCAATATCATCTGCAAATCCTACAACCGTTGCCCATTCGGGTAGCTCTAGCCTAAGTACTTCATCGTACTTGATGTTCCACAATAATGGGCCAAGCACTGACCCTTGCGGGATTCTGGTTATTTTATAGGTTTTCGTGCCGTTCTCTGTGTCATACAATAGACATAATCCTTCTTATAAATGCGGGTACCTCTTTTTTCCGTGTCTCGTGTATCTTGCCCCAGCTGGCTGAGTTACACGCATTTCCCACATCCAGTCTATCAATAGCACAGTATTTCTTTCTCCTCCTTTTCATTTCTTTCCTTCTATTGCAGTCTAGTGGTGTCGACTACTAAGCTTATGGCGTTAACAGTAAAGAGTTTTTTTCTTAAGCCGTATTTATATTCCGTTAGTCCACCTGGTTCTTTAATGACTTGGTCCATTCGAGCGCTTATTATGCGCTCTATAATCTTGCCTGAAGTGTCCGGTATGCGGAATGATCTGTATGAGGCAGCTTCTCCAGGTGGCTTATCTTCTTTTGGTATTAGTACCAGGTGTTGCTTCTTCCAGTTCTTAAAAAACGTCCCTTCTTCGAGACATAAATTTTATAGGTCTACAAAGACAAGCGAGCGCACCTGGATAGCTTGTTTCAACGCAATATTGGGTATGCTGTCCAAGCCTGGAGCCTTGTCGTCCCCAACCCTTTTGCATGCAGCCAGTAGTTCCACTGTGGTAATTGTTAGAATGATTTCGTTATTTGCGTCTTTTTCAGGGATAGATGGTACTTCCAGTTGAAGGAGAAACAGCGTAGTCACAATATGATCCAGTAATTCCAGGCTTTTATGAGGGGGGAGGGATATAACCTCCCTTTATCTTCTTCATTATTACATGGTACAGTCACCCCTAGGGATCTAGCTTAACCTCGTCCTGTAACTCTTTAAGGCACCGTCGCTCATTTTTTCGGATTTTTTTATTGAGTATCTGTTTAGCATCCTTCATTTCTTTGTTTTAGGCGTCTACTACTTCTGGACCTCTACCAGTCTTGTAGTATTTCTTCTTTACCATCTGTTTCCGTCTTCTGACTTGATGATACTCGCTGTGGGCAGCGTTAATTTCTTTATCCCACCAGTATACTGACGATCATCTATAATTGGAAGCCTTTCTCGGCATCGTTGTGTCGCAGGCATTTCCTATCACCTGCTCGACCTTATCATGCACAGATCCGTACAGCTATATTTATTCTAGAGCCAGCAAAAATGTCTCCTTGTCATAATCCTTCGTTTTACGGAGTTTTTTCGTTCTTGTACCCCCATTGGATCTTTGTTTTAGTGTTTCTATCTCCATTATAATCGCTTGGTGGTCACTATTTGTGTAATGATTGCTTACCTCCACGTTCTAACTAAGTTAATAAGGCAGCTGTTAACAAACGTGAGATCTATGATGGACCCTGCGTCTTCTTTTGAATCCCTGATTAACTAAGACCAAGTCTAGGAGGGCGAATGCTTCTCATGGCACTTGTTCTCTTTCGTTTGTCCTTTGGCTATGCTACTCTACTGCTGAGGTGTTAAAATCGCCTGCTGTTAGTGCTAGTTTCCTTTTTACAGCATCATGTACTAACTGGTCCAACAGTTGTCTGGTAACATCTAAGTTTTCTCCATTATCATCTTCTACTGTATCTGTACTTAAATATTCAATGAAATGTCCTTCTATAATAGCCAGTATTTTATTATTAATATCAATTACATCATTGTTTTTAGGAGCAAGAATTACCTTATCCTTTGATGTTTCGTCATGAATTTTTATGTTATTTCTAAATATTCCTCTTAATAATGTCTTTTTTTGATATCATGTTAACAGGTATTTCAAATAATTTATCTTCATATAAATTTAAACGTTTTCCATCACCAACATTTAACAGCCATTGTTTAAAATTGGCATCATTGTTGGATACACGAACGATTTGATTCAATGTCATGCGTCTAAAATACATCTATAAGTAGCTATTTTACGTTGGATTTTCGAAAACTTCAATTCAACTGCCGTGTCGAACTACTAGTGACGTTTGTCTAAAAATTCCCGAAACGAACATAGATTTACCACCAAACATTACTTTTACGTCGCATAAATCTTGAAGAAGACGATCACCTGCTTCGAAAGCAAATTTTGAAGTCATTAATATTTTATCCCATTTTATGATTTATACATCTTTAAGTTTTCTTCCGTTTATAGAATTTGGTTTTAAATTACATGTTGTACAGTCATTAATATTCAGTGATAATTTAAATGTTGTGCGTACTATTACTACGTAAGTTCGCTGCAATATCGCTCAAAGCAACAAATAAAAATGGTGTATTATGTAATTTTAAGTAATATTCTCTGGTAGAATCGATAACCCACTCAATGGCCAGTTGTTTGCATGGATACTAAGGACTAGGCAGTTTTCTTCGCCAATTCTTAGGCAGAATGTAACGCTTTTTCTCCAACTTAATGGGTGGTTCTTGGATTCAATCTGCTTACCTTGTTTTTAAGTACAAACTGCCCATTATAGTGATGCCCCCCCTCTCAACGACTGTCGCCCGCAGTTACTTCCATGCCCGATTCCCACTCTCCTACAGTACCTTTCGCCGTACTAGCGTGTCGGCTCTGCTCGCCGAACGCCTATAAGTATGGAGCGCGCTCAAGCGCGAGTATCAGTTGTCTCCCGGCTTCGGCCTGGTGCAGACCCTACGCTCTCGGACAGCAAAAAGCACTGGACTCTCTGTAAGGTCCGCGCTCTCGGACTTATAGGTCCGGCTCAGACTCCTTCTCACCAGTTCGTCTAGCGCAGTCGAGCAAGACGCTCGATCCTCCGGTAGAGCCCTCCGCTCTCGGACGCGCCGATACTACTCGCACTGCGTCGAGGTTTTCTTTTCTTCTCTGACGAACGACCGGTCGAAGCTTGCTTTCTGGTCCAAGTCTACTCGTTCCTGGTGCCTTGACGTTTAAGCGGCCAAACGACCGAAAACCCCCGAATTATCTATTGGTTGAATTAGTTCTAGAAGATATACTAGGGGGCACTCGGGTCCCGTTTCGGTCGTATCTACAGACTAGAGCGCAAGGTCATCGCCGCTCCACATTCTCGGCTTCTCTTCACCCTCCCCTAGCGTTTATTTTTCCCCCCCCCCCCCCCCCATACAACGTAGGCTTCCCATAGCCACGACTCGGCAAGCAGCGCTTGTCTTTCACGCCTTCTGACTACCAAGGTAACCAAATATTAACGTAGAACTTACTCCCGTTGGCTCACCTTATTGTTCAAGGTCAGCTGATAAAGAGAGCATCTTAAGATCTCTCGGCGTATCTACCTTGTAACAATAGTTAGTCGAGTATCACAACTGGGTTACACGTGGCTTATCACATTAAATTTTACTTAGCCAGTTTTGAGGCACACGCCGATTTGACCTAAAATGTATTTTTTTTTTTCAATTCTTTTTGGATAATTTTTTATAAAAATGTTTTTTCATAAAAGTATTCTGGCTATTTTGTAGAGAATTAAATGCTAAACAAATGAAAAAAGTCGATCTAGTAGCAAAGCTTCATTCTCTACAAATTGACTTTCCGTTCGTGAGCATGATCTGATGTTCATCAGGAGTGACCTTATATTACACAACAGACATGCTCAAAACAACTTTTTTCAGTCAAATTCACTATGTATATTAAATATACTATATTCCACTCGTATATGCAACTTTCTAGACTTCGTCTGCTTTTCAAACTTGCCTTCGTGGCGCTTCCGCGCCACTTGATTCTTATGAAACGTTTTTGAAATCGTGCTTTTCGATTAATTGTAATTTTTCATTCCGACAATCTAATTGGACCATTTCAAAAACGTTCAACAAAAATTTATTATCATCGAAGATACATCTAATATTTAACAATATAATTAATAATGACACATCAAACGATTGAATATCATGTCAATCACTATGTAAATCGCGAGCGAAGCGAGCGTTCTTTGCTAGTTTATTAAATTATAAGTATAATAATATTATATTAAGTTAAAATAAAACTGGCCAACTACTAGTGCCTCTACCCTACACTACGCCTAGCCTAAATTTTTCAAAAAACCCTATATTGCATGTCATACTTGCTCGAATCAACTTTTTTCACTCAAACTCCTTTTGTTTTAAAAGCACACGGATCATCACAATATATTATTGCACAGCCCGTTTCCCGTATCATGTAAGCCTGTGAACGGTAGAGGCTTGTCTTTGTCAACTACTTATATTGCTTCTATCACTATGTATGTATATACATTTAATATTTGCATGTTACTTAAAATCTTGAATCAGTGAATTTTTTTATTATACTCTTGCATCCACTAAACACTTACATATGTGTAACATACATATACAACTACCCCATATAAACACAAAGTCTAAAACGATACATCTTTAATCTTGCTTGCTCTGAACGTACCACTATGCTTTATAGTTTTAAAAATACATATATATAAATTATTAGTATGTAAATCATTACCTCAATGATATATGGTTACTGCATCACAGAATAGACTTTCAAAACAAATATTGAACAAGATACTTTTACTAAAATGTAATTTATGCATTGTATACATTAATTAAATTGTAACTAGATTATACATAGCAAATTGTGACAATCATAAATAACAATCATTATTGCATTAAAAATGAATAATAATAATAATAATTAAAATAAGAACAACATTTTAATCATAATTTTAACCGTAAACAAATTTTTATGCCATTTTTTACTATAATGAAATATTAATGACATTATACTTTGCAATAAAATCCAACAAAATTATTTATATACAAAATAAATAATAATTTTAATAAATTAAAAATAATATACTTTACTAGTCACGAGACTGATATAAAAACTCATATGCTACAAACATCATAAACATTGAAGAACCTGCAACAATAAAATAAATTCCACAAAATAAATGCTCAATAGAAATAGTTTTAAACAATAACTTTTGTTTATATTTTATAATAAATCCAACAATTCAATGGAAGTACTTTATTGAAGGCAGTATACACATACGTGGAACACTTGTGAAATTCAACTAATTATATACATACATGCACATATATCACTAATAATTTGAGAAAAATAATAATTATTAAACAATATTTTTATGCATCAACAATATATGCAATACAATTTACAATTTAAAATTGAAAAGTTTAAGCAAACTAAAATCTAAAATAATAACTAAATATGGAGTGTGAACTTCAATATTAAAATTGGACAAACGATCTGAATCGTAAACTACATAAATGTAACTATAGAATAACACCATTAGTAATCAAAGGCAACTTAACTTTTTACACAATTTGCTAGCATGACTCCATGGCTTTTACAGAAAATCAGAAAATTATTAATTTGCTAAAATACATTAGCTTATACTTTTAACACACAGAATGATATAATTTGCTCTATTAATATAAATCTTATTAAATTGTAGTAACAGAATTAAGAACTATTAAGATAAGAACACATCTATTTCGGAGAGAGCACACAGTGGCGATATTGTCATTCAGCAAGTCCCAAACTGTAGGCCTCAACGACATGACATAAACAGTCATAAGTGTCATACAACATTTCGTAGATGACGGGACTGTTGTACGTTGCAGTGTCGAACTGATATTCTGGCTCCGGTATAGCCGTGGCTGCTAGACAGATGGAAGTGTTGCCACTGTCGTGACTGAAGATTAGGCCCGTTACACGCAAAAAGAAACAGAAACAAATAAATACTGACCCACCATGTATTATCCCGTAGGGCATCATTTATCTGGGATAATTTAGTACGTTTCCTTAGCTAGAATAATGCTATTACAAAAAAGGTCCCGTTGATAATTATTTTCTAATCGTATTATTTATTAACTTAAAAATTTTTCATAAAACGTGCATCGAAAACGCGTTTTTCGACTACGAAAAAGTAGAGCGAAAGTCGAGTTTGTCAAGCCTTGGCGAAAGGCCTTTTGAGTTTTTTTGTGTGTATATGTATAAATAAACACACCCAAACACACACGTATACATATATCTTGAGGCAAACGTGTTTTTTTCCTAGGGGTAAAAGTAAATTACTTTTCAAAATTCTGCTTTTTTAGGCAAGCTAAAAAGAGCTCTATCGAGGCCCTGATTATAAAGAACACGGTACACAACAAGGGGCGAATCGGCTTTTTCAGACTTAAATGATGATTGAGCCCTTGTGTCCGTCTTGGGCACCTGCGGCGCCTTGGACTCCTATTAGTGCTCAATCATCATCCTCACTGAAAAAAGCCAACTTTAGCCTATAGTTGTGTAATGTACTATTTCATGATATTATCCCTGTCACAAATATTTACATCAAATTTTACATAGAATTTTATGTAAAGATTTCAAACTATTACATATAAAATTTCACATGATACGTGTAAAGACCGTACTAGATAGTAGGACGGACTGCGTGAGTCTTACAAATAATTATTTATTCGCGAGAACTAGCCTTCGGCTTGAGAACCTGTTCTGTTACTAAAGTTTCACGCGAACTGTGGAATTGAGGTTGTCCCGCCCTGCTAGTCTGCCCGGACGTGTATTTTGCGTGCGGACGGTATTCTGTCCTAGACTGCGTTTGGCGGACGGGTGAGTGTCCGTTGTATTTACTGTCGTGGCAGGCAAGTCGCTTGTGACACTTCGGTGTCCTGCGGACTCTACGTTATGTCCGCTCAATTCGTTTCGCATGTGGATGCTAATGGTTAGTCCACAAGTAAAGTGCTCTTACCTGCACGTCGTGACTGCGAAGCCGATTCGAATTTATTTGTTCTGATTGAGGTTTAGTTATTATTATCAATTTAATACACAATGGTTTTATTTATATTGATTGTTATGTTTTTATTGGCCTAGAGCACTTCACAGACGTTCAGTTTATACAGTTGACGGAGATCCGCTATAATTAGCTTAGGATGTTGTCGTTTTACAGTTGAATTTAGTAAGTTTAGTCTTATTTATTTATTAATTGCAGAGTACTTATGATTTATCTTAACAACTTACTATTATTAATATCCTGCGCATTCTAGATGATTTTAATTACGCTTTGTGGCAGATGCTGACTGTATTATCTACACGCGTTCACGTGGCAATTTAAAATAGGGATGGTCAACTGCTCTTGCTAACGCCGGAGATTCCACTCGACGGACCTTAGCTTGTAATTCTCTCTGTGGCACTGATCTGTATTCAAAGGGCTCTCCGGTGTATGTTATGCCAAGAGACGGATTTAGCACGCTCCCAAGGTGTTGGACGGATTTAGCACGCTCCAAACACTAACACTAGCTAACACCGCCGCTTCACCTTAGAATCAGTTGTAGCCGCCAGTGAGTAAGTCACTACACAAAAAGGCACTATGTCTATCGGCTTCGGGGTTTTTAAAGTCTCGGTACCGATTCACGCAGTTATGAAATTTAGATGACAAAGATCGTGGTTGTCCAACCAGCATTCGCCACAAAGGATCGACGCGTACGCTTTGTAGTCGACTTTCACGCGCACGAGGAGTGCTGACACAGAGGTCATAGCACTCGATCCGATTTTCGGCGCTCAGTTATGTAATGTCGCAGTCGGATGCACCTGCGATCCGTATGCACTCTCTACATGCTCACACGGTTGCCGGTTCGTAGGATGTACAAATATATAATTTAAGAGTATAAATGTGAGACATTAAACACGAATAAAATTGTAAAACTTAACTTATATAATATTTCACATAAAATTTTGCATACTGAGCTTTACGTACAATTTTATTCAAAATTTTACGTAAAGTTTTACAATTTAATTGATTTGCGTAAAATTTTACTCATAATAGTTCTAAATTATTACATAAAATTTGATGTACAATTTGATGTGAATATTTTTAACAGGGTATCATTACAATCCCTAAAATGTTTTATACACAAATCAATGGTCATACAAATTTAACATTATTTTTTGCTGCAGCAGATTAATAATAGTATTCGAATGAAACTGTCTAGTTTTATTTAGATTATGCAATTGATGAATCTGAAAAATTGATCTGTTTCATAAGAATACGAATTTCTTCAATAAAGCATGGTCAGTATATTGAAAATACCATCCGATAACACAACCGGTAATTAGAACAGGAAAAAAGACGATGTTTCCTCTCATTGTCAAGTCTTTTCTCATGACAGTTCAATGAATTTATCAACAATATTTGAATATCTGCATACTTTGTGTGTGTATGTACTGTGTCTATGTGTTCATCAGTGAATCTTTAAATATCGGCGAGTGCCTTTACGGCCAGTTTAAATGGGTGCTTTTTTACCAGGATATTAAAACATTAGAGTAAATAACTATTTCTTAACACGTTTAAAAAAAATTTTCATAATTTTTATATCTTGTAAAATTTGTAAATGAATTTTCAAAGTTTCGCACGACTCAAAATGAAAAATGTCCTATTCATAATTTAAACTTACTAATTAAGCTTTTTGCTCTTCATGTTAACCAAATAAATAATTAGGAATCAAAAGTGAAAGAGTCAGCCCTTGTAGAATAAAACAAACTCAGCAACTTTCAAGTCTTTATTAATAAAATATAATAAATATAATCACAACAATACGGTACAGTCCTGAAGAAAATAATAATAAAAATAAGAGCATACCAATTTTTCTAAAATGTCAAATATTATCTTAAATTATAATAAGAGGAAAGATTCCTCGAATCACAGTCATTTGCTACATCTTTGTGCCATGTATCAATCACATATAAGCTGAGTATTAGAAACACATACAAATCATGCACTAATATAATTTAGATAACAGAGTAGCGCAAGATAATCTCGCAAACGGATAATGACGGAACTGTAATTATCGACCTATTTAAAATTATTCAATAATGAGCAAAAACTTCGAAAACTATAAAAATATACAACAAAACTCATAACCAAATTATTTAATGTAAACTATGAATAAATAAATAAATGTGGGTCATTCCTATAAATTTCGTCAAATCGGTGTCGGGGGAGGGGGGGGGGGGGGGGGTCGCCCAATCAGCCCGCCGATTTTGTATGTTAAAGTACACTAGAAAAAACGACTATTTCTAAAATTTTAGCCCTCTAGGTGCCCCCTAGTTCCCGTGATAAATTATTGAACAATTTCGCAGGGTTACCTAATCAATATTTTTAAGCCAAAAATGAGGGATCTTCTCGTTATTACGTCAGCTTTCTAGCAAAAAAAGTCCGAGAATCTCAGACTTAAAGGGGCCTTTTCTGTAGGGCAAAACGTAAACACTCATTTTTTGTACTTTTTGCGTATCTTCGATCGCATGCCATTTTTTTGTTTTGTAGTCGATTTGAGCTCTCAAAGTGACCCATGTAAATAACTATATCAAATTGTTACAAAAATAAGTTCAAAATTTAAATTGTAATTAGTTTTGAATTAAAATATTTTATATTTATTTGTATTTAATTTATAGATTAATTACAACTTTTGTAAATAAATAATTAATTACTATTAAAAATTCTATTGAAAATACGGTATTGTTTGCTCATTAATTGAAAATCTTCTTCTTTATTTATAGTATTTACATTCATATTAATAAAAAAGATTTCTAAAATCAGTCTTTTGTACCTGTTGCACTCGCGATCTAAAATTATAACATTATCATAATCAAAACTATGTGAAGGATTATTTTTAATATGCGCCGGAATCAGTAGTATTGTGTCATTCGAAGTTTTTTTGTGTTCATCAATCCTCGTTTTTAAATTCCTTTTTGTTTAATCAATATACGTAGCCGGACAACTATTACATTGAAATTCACATATCAAATTAGTTTCGCTCCATTTTTCAGAATATTAATTGTAATTATAATTATATAAACAATAATAACCATTGCAACAACTACGATTCTAACAATTGTGAAAAGTGGGTTATAAACTTATCTGACATTGATATTCCGTCGGATGTTATTGACGTTGTTTCTATGGGTCACAATTTTAATAATAAATCTAAGTTCTCCAAAAAAGATATTTTAACAACTATCAAAAATTTTGGATGTAAGATAAATCAATTTAATACTGATGTTGCGAATGATTTAAGATTAAGTTTGATTAAAAATATTGAATCTGTTATAAAACGTCCAACTTTTAATGATAAACATGATAAGTAATTTTCTAGAAAGTTATCGAGCACTATAGATTTTTGTAAGAATAACCAATCAGTCTTTTTTACTCGTGCAGATAAAGGCAATTTAACTGTATGTTTAAATGTTGATGATTATAAATCTAGGATGAATGATTTACTTAGTGATACCAATACATATAAAATCGTCAAAAGAAATCCGTTACGATCGTTGCAGTCCAAGGTTTATGAAATTTTATTGAATTTTAATAATAATAATTACTTGGAATTTAAATATGATAAAAATTGTTTAACGCAGACTAATACTGTTTTATCTAGAGCCTATGGCTTACCGAAAATACATAAACAAAATTACCCTCTTTGATCTATTATCTCGACTATAAATTATTATTATTATTATTATTATTATTATTATTATTATTATTATTAT
>QLSS01000373.1:21134-32259 GCA_024372645.1 Trichomalopsis sarcophagae
TATTATTATTATTATTATTATTATTATTATTATTATTATTATTATTAGACTGGGTGGACCATTAAGTGCTGATGCCTAGGCTCACGCCCTTTGCATCCCCGTTGATTAACTAGTCTTTGTACCAGTCTAGTTTCGTCTCTTGAGGATCAGAGTATCAGGTGGTATTCCTGTATTACTCATCCTTTAGGGTGAAAGATGTCAGGTAGTATGCCCCATTCCTGTGTATCTTATCCCGTTAGTGACTTGTACAGGTGTATCACCTTCCTAACGGTCAGTGATTGGATCGCTGTTGGTTCACAAGTCGTCATCCCCAGCGCCTTATATCTCTTCTCGGCTAAGGCTAAGCACTGGCATAATACATGTATGCTGCTTTCCTCATTTTGGTTACACCACCTGCACGTTGGTGAGTTCACTCGACCTATTATATGCTGATGGTATCCCAGCGTCCCGTATCCGGTAATTAGTTGAGTGAAGATCTTTGCCTCCGCCCTGCTCAGATCCCGCATCTCCGACGCCCAGTCCTCTTTGATGCATGATCCTATCAGTGCTTTTGCCTGTCTGCACCCGGTGCTGTCTCACCATTCTTCTAGGTGTCGCTCTTTCAGCCAGCCGTGCACCGCTTCCCTGACGGTGCACACCTGAATACCAAGAGCGGGTTCCGGTCCAAGTAAATCTTGTCCCGCTGCTATTCCGGCGAGTTCGTCGGCAATCTTGTTTCCTCTGATTCCATGGTGTCCTGGAACCCAGTAGAGGGTGAGACTGCGTATTTCTCTGTCCAGTCTGTTTAAGGCCGTTATGCAGTCCCATACCAGTCTGGAGGAAGTGCTGGAGCCGTCTAGCGCTGCTAGGGCGGCTCTGCTATCCGTACAGATGTTGATACAGTCCTGTCTTTTTTCTTCTAGCGCGAGTTGCGCGCAGAGCAGGATGTGTGTTATTTTCGCTTGGAAGACGGTGGCGTGCTCTCCAAGCGGTACTATAAGCCTCTTTCCGGGCCTTCTCCAGAAGACTCCAGCTCCTGCCCAGCCTTTCTTCCTAGCTCCATCCGTGTACCAGGTTTCACCTGAAGATGGGCCAGGGTCGTGTTCACTCCAATCTTCCCTTGATGGGATTTGAATGTGATATCTTTTCTCGAAGTTGTATCTACGTACTGTCTTATCAAGTCTCATTGACAAGACAGTGTAGTCTTTTCATTTAATCTGTTCTTTTGTGTGTTCTCCCTTCTCTCTCCACAGTCCGTAGTTTTTCAGGCGGTGTGCTGCTATAAAGGCTGCCGCCTGGATTGTTCTGTGGAACGGCTCGACCTCAGTGATGGCTCCAAGGGCCGCCGTTGGGGTGGTTTTCATGGCCCCTGTTGCTGCCCTTAGGATCCACCCTCTGAGTGTTTCCAGTTTCTTTTGTACTGTCTCAAGATCTGTCCTTTTCCACCACACTGCTGCCGCATAGGTCAGCCTTGGTTTCAGGATACAGATGTATATCCATTGGACAGTCTTGTAATTCAAGCCCCAACCTTGCCCAATGGCTCTTCTGCACATCCAGAAAGCTGATGCGAATTTCCTGCACTGTTGGTCTATTTGAGGCTTCCAGTACAGTTTCTTATCTAGAATTACACCTAGGTATTTTGCTTGTTCTTTGATTTGTATTTCCTGTCCCCGCATTGTTAGCGTTCTTAAAGGTCCTATCTTGTACTTTCTGGTGAAGACAACAACCTCCGTTTTCCGGGTATTGATAGATAGGCCTTTATCCTCGCACCATTTATTTAGGTGCCTTATTGTCGACTCGGTAATATCCAGTAGGGTGTTTAGATGTTTGCCTCTGGTGATTATAAGTATATCATCTGCTTAGCCAACCGCTGCTACTCCCAGGTTCGTCAGCATCCTCAGTGCTCCATCTATCACTATACCCCACAAAGTAGGGGATAGAACCCCCCCTTGTGGACATCCGTTGTTGACGGAGCCTTTGACGGTTGTGCTACCTCTTGTAACTGTCAGTTTCCTATTGCTTAGCATGTTCATGATCCATTTAATTAATGGATCAGGTATACCCTTATCTTTGGCTGCTTTACAGATACTGTTCGTGTTGTTGAAAGCCCCTTCTGCATCGAGAAAGGCTCCCACGGCGTATCCTCCACCTTCGATCTGTTCTTCGATGAGCGAGATCGCCCCATGTAGGGCTGATTCTGTTGATCTTCCCTCCCTGTATGAATGTTGCTCATTGCACAGTGGGTTGTCCTTCAAGATGTAGTCCTTTATATACCTGTCCACCAGTCGCTCAAGAGTTTTGAGCATGAATGAGGTCAGGCAGATAGGCCTGAAATCCTTAGCGGTGTTGTAGCTTCCTTTGCCCGTTTTCGGGATAAAGACAACCTTAGCTGTCCTCCAGCATTTCGGCGTGTATCCGGCTGCAATGCTGGCCTTTGTAAGTCGTACCAAAGGTCCGATGATTGTGTCAACTCCTTCCTTGAGCAGAATCGGGAGGATCCCATCATCTCCCGGCGATTTGTAGGCCCACCTCAGTTTTGCTGGCAAGACGATCAGATTAGCAAGTTCCCTGCATCCACTGATGTGGCGAGGTCCTTCGCCACCGGTTTCCACCTGGTCATCCGCCGCCTCGCATGTATCCCCTTCTATCATAAAGCCAGTGAAGTTCGACTCCATGAGGTGCGCCAGCGTCTCCTCTTCCGATTCCGTATACTTGCCAGTGGGGAGCTTGACCGCTCCCAGCCAGGCTTCGGGATTGTGTGCTAAGGTCTTGTTAAGCCTAGCCGCTTCTTTGCCAGCTTCCACGCTGCTGCAGTACTCTCTCCAGCTCTCCGTCTGGGCTTTCCTTACAGCATGTTGGTATTCTTTCTGTTTGCTTCTCCAGGCTATTCATTTCTGGTTACCATTGCTCTTAACTGCTTTCTTGAATAGAGCTTTGGTTGTTTTCTTCAGCTTTTCTAGCCGGTTATTCCACCAGGGTACCTCATATTTGCCTCTGCCCCTTACCAGTTTGCAGTTGGCCTCATATGCCTCGGTGATGGCCCTCTACAGCGATTCTGCCGCAGTGTTTAGCTCTTCTATCGTGTGTATCTCCTTTGGGAACCCTGTTTTGAGTTTCTCCTCTAGGTCTCTTCTGTATTCCACCCAGTTCATTCGCCTGGGGTTTTTGATCCATGTTTCCTGTTGTCGCGATTCCCCTGTAATCATAAAACAAATTGGTGCAGGGTTGGAGAGTGTTGGTGCGTTACCTCTATTGAAGATCTCCAGGTTCGTGGTAGTCAGGTACTCGAACAGGGTCGTCCCCCGGTCGTTAGTGTTCGTGCTTCCCCACACCAAATGGTGTGCGTTGGCATCACACCCCACAACCAGAGGGAGTCCCCTTTCCTCGCAGTATTCCACTAACCTGGATACTTCCTCTGTTGGTGACTCCTTTTCGAATGGGAGATAGGCTGAGGCGATGATCACCCGCTGTCTGCCCTCCTCTCTTGGTACCTCCATGGCTAGAACAGCAAGGTCAGCTGTGCATAGGTCCAGTAGTGGTGTTATCTCCAGGCCCTTCGTTACGATGCACGCCCTTGCTCTCTCGTTGCTTGGGCCCTTAATGACTTTGCCTGCCTGTCCAAACCCTCTGATCGTTCCTCTGTAACACCAAGCCTCTTGTATTAATGCTATGGCTGTGTGCTCCGCTGCTAAACGCCTGGTTAATACCGCCGAGGTGTCCTTGCTGCGGTGCAAGTTAATCTGCGTTACCGGAATATCTGTTGAAGCCATGATTGACAGCAACAGCTCCTTTAACGCCTGGTATTCACTACTGCGACTCGGTCAGGGAGTATTTGAAGCTCACCTTCCCAATGTCGTAGTTTGTCCATCGCCGAAAGCGTTCTTATTCCGTTTTCGGGGACGCCCAGTACCAGTAAGGTGCCTTTGGCCTCCTCACTAGATTTCTTCTCGGCGTTAAGTATTCTCCACGCCCCTGTTTTTAGGGTGGGGTTGTACCTCTGCAACCCACCTTGATGCTTACTCCCTCCCAGATGTCCAGCTTAGGGATGCAGGATGCTGCCCATGTTCTGGCGTACTGGTCGGTCGCCACCATTACAATGCCCCCCCCCCCCCCCTTGTAGAAAGACTCCTCAAAGTGTGGTAGCGGCAGTTCAGAGGGGATTTTGTCCACCTCTTCCCTCATCGCGTTCCTGAAGCGCTTAAACTTTTCGAAGGTTATCAGCGCCTCAGGGTATCCCTCTTCGATGATGACCATCGTGAAGGGGTTGGTCCTCTGCGCTAGTGAGAGCGTCTGTACCACAGCTTCCCTCCCCCTCGGTTTCTTGGCAGCCTTCTGCCCTTCCGGGGGGGTGTCCGCTGCGGTCTTTGGTCTTATCTTGTTTTCGACCGGGGTGTTCACACACGTCCCTTCTTTCGCCTTTTGTATCTAAATCATATATCAATAATAGTTTTGTTTTGAGAGAAAAATTGTCTGATATTTTCATTCCACAAGGTTATATTTTGCTTTCTTTAGACGTGACTTCGTTATTTACTGATATTCCGGTCGATTTAGTTTTGAAAAGTATAGATAGACCGTTTCACTTTATTCATGGTGTTTCTAAGATTCCGTTTACAGTTATTGTCGACACTATATAATTTTTGTTTGAACATACTTATTTCCAATTTGATAATACTATTTACAAACACATTTTTGGTACTTTTATGGGCTCTCCTATTTCGCCTTTGTTTGCCGATATCGTCATGGATGATTTGGAAACTGAGTGTCTTAAAATTTTGAATGATAATTATAGCTGTATACCTTTGTTTTATTTTAGATATGTTGATGATACTACTTTATGCATACAAGAAGAACAATTTGGTATAGTGTTAGATAATAGTTACAATAGTCACTTACAGTTCACACACGAAGTTGAAACTAATAACAACATATCCTTTCTCGATGTAACTTTATCTATTAACAATAATTGTATTATTACAAACTGGTTTCAAAATCCTACTAATTCAGGTAGAGTTTTAAATTATCATTCTAATCATACTATACAACTCAAACGTAATATTGTCTATAATTTAGTTGATAGAGCTTTGTTACTTTCACATGAGTCTTTTCATGCTGACAATATTTCTATTGTTAAACATATTTGCATTGTTAAAATAATAATAATTATCCGGTTTGGTTTATTGATTCTTGTGTTCGAAAACGCTATAAAAAAAAATTAATTATTCTATGAATTACAATAATAACCTACAAAATACACACAAACAATCAGCACAAATAGTATCTTTACCATTTCATGAAAGATTTTTTTATTCTTGTAAACATACTTTCAAAAAATTTGGTCTACATTGTGTTCTGTTAATGACACATAAATTAAATTGTATTGTTAGGTTAAGCAAAGATGTTTTAGAAAAATGGAGCGAAACTAATTTGATATATGAATTTCAATGTAATAGTTGTCCGGCTACGTATATTGGTTAAACAAAAAAAAATTTAAAAACAAGGATTGATGAACACACAAAAAACTTCGAATGACAAAATACTACCAATTCCGACGCATATTAAAAATAGTCCTTCACATAGTTTTGATTTTGATAATGTTATAATTTTAGATCGCGAGTGCGACAGGTACAAAAGAATGATTTCAGAAAGCTTTTTTATTAATATGAATGTAAATACTATAAATAAACAAGAAAATTTTCAATTAATGAGCAAACAATACCGTATTTTCAATAGAATTTTTAATAGTAATTAATTATTTATTTACAAAAGTTGTAATTAATGTAATTGACATAGTACTGTTAGAAACTTTATTTGTACTGTTATTATGTTTTTTGCTCTCCATATTGACATATAGATAAAGCAGGAACAAAGGTGAGAGAGTCAACCCATATAAAATACTAGATAAAAAATAAAAACTCCAACAATTAGCTGACGACGTTTCGTTGGTTTGGTTTCCAACCTCTTCAGATCAATAATTCTAACAGTCACATATTATGATAAATTATTAAGAGGAAAATTCCTCGAGTCACAGTCAAGTGCTACATATTTGTGCCGTGTGTCTATTACATATGAGACTCATATGTGAAGTATCGTTCTCGGTCTTTTGGATTTACTAAATACATTCTGCTTAATATTGGTTTATACAATTTGTTCTTTTTGTTCCATGTTTTCAGTTTTTTGTCAAATGGGTAATGTATTGGTATACCAGAATACAAATAATTTCTTGCATCATGATCAGTTTGATTTAATTTAAAAAATGCGGTAAATATCGTTTCTGTTATTTTATTTTTAATTGTTTCTTTCTTTTCTTTTTCGAAATATACAAATTGTTGATCTTTGTCGTGAATAGCTGATCTTTCCATAACATGCGAAATTTCGCGTAAACAATATTCTATTAATATATGCATAGCTTCTGGAGGACTTGAATATCTTGTATTCAGATTTTGATTGATTTCATCATATTTGTACTCGTCTTTGTTCTTACATAAAGTTTGATTTATACTGTTATCTTCTTCAAAATATCTGTATTACGAATTTTAACAAAAGCACAATCATGACCTTTATAACAGTATTAAAATAAGTATTTAACACTTCTACATTAATATGTCATTTAAAATTTAGTAATAAAAAAGGATTATTAGGTACTACAAATCGATTACCAGCTGTCTTTTGAGAATTTCTGTTTTTATTGTTACGTCCTGACTACTCTTAAATAAGTAGTGACGAACGTAATGATAAGTGTAGTGGCAAGGCTGTAAACGGTATTAGTTTGCGCCTAACACTCTCACTGTTAGTCAATTAAATGAGAGAACTTACCTTTGGGTTCAGTTGCCAAGATGTAGACTTGAGGTCGTGCTGGGTATAAAAGAATGTTTATAAAGAACGTTCGAGGCACGAATTATATTCACAGTAACTATGTAGTTTATTATATATATATATATATATATATATATCAAATTTATTGACAATTTTATTCACAAATAGTGAGAATAAAACTTAGATATTTGGATTTATAACGATAAACTGTTTTCACGGATATATCGTCAATTGTCGGACGACTTAATTGAGTACATGCAAGGCTTTTTAAAATCTTCGTTCGCAATGCAATTTTTGTAGTATTACAAACTTAAAATTTCGGAAATTGTATACGTAAAAAGTAGCGCTCGCGTAAGACGTCACGAATCGCTGATGTGCTGATTCGTCAGTGGCCTGTATTCGGCCGTGTGTCGAAATTGTTCGGTGCGTGCAATGCATTCTTCTTGGGAGAGTTTGAATTTCAACGTTTATATTCTTTTTAGGTTTTGAATAAATTTATGTAATAAATCACACGACGAGACACCTCGTAGCCCAAAACATTGCAATTAATGAGAATTAATTGCAATGGAAATTGTAACGTTATAATTTAAATTCAAACTCTCCGCTAAGAATGCTTAGTACTGAAGAATTGAAGTTCGTTGACTCTCGATTAGGTCAGCGTTACAAAAGTGTTTAGTAGACGGATTTTGCTTATAAAAGGTAAGTAATGACAACCGGTGAGTACAGTTTATTTTTACAATTCGCATAGTAAAAATGTACGGTTTTCCACCAAAGCGATATGCGCACGTATGCGTAAGTATTTTTTATAATTTATTTTAAAAAGTATTATTGCTATTTAATTAGCTGTTGCTAAATATATCAATTCAGTTTCAGGATTGGCAGTACATACGAGCTGATAAGAAGGCTAAGAGAGAACACTTACCCTCTCCAATACCTCCAAGGGCTGGTTATCGAAAATATGTCCGTGTCTGTGTAAGTTTTCTTCTCTTCTTTTCCTATGGTTATAAAGTATAATTTATTTTTACAAATGTAACTTAAATTAATATATATCTTTTTTTTTGTTTTTCTAGTTCCAAGATTGGCAATTTATCCGCTCCTGGAGGCGTTGCGACCGTCGTATCAATGACGGTTACCTGGAAGGTGAATATGGTCCTGAGGAAGACACCTGGGGACTTCGCCTTCTAGTTTATTTCTACATAAACTAATATTTAACGTAAAGATAAAATTACATCGTTAGATGTAAATCCTCGGGGCCCAAGTATCGCAGTAGGGCCGCTTTTTAAGCTTACGACTATCACATTACAAGCAAAAGATTTTTTTATTTTATCATTTGGAAGCATTTAAGAAATTTTTATATTTAATCTAGACTTAAAGAAAAAATTCCTTTATTTTCCGCGACAGGAATAGTAGGTTTAACTGGTGTGATGCTTGGTGACCTGTGTGGGATAGGAGGTGGTTGTATAGGTCTTGAAATTGGAACTGGAATGACTTTTACTTCTTGTAGTTCTGTCTCTTCGTACATTTCGTTTCTCTTCTGCTTTGATTTGCATTCCTTTTTAACTCGATTATTCTGCAGTGATGTTAGCAGATGCGTCATAGAGCTAAATAATGCTCCAATCAGGTGTATGGACCATCCGTAAATCGTGTGGAGAGTATATCCTCTTATAATTGTATCAATAATTAATTTTCCAATGTGCAGAATTATCAATATCATTATAAATGCGGATGAGAATGAACCCCATGTCGTTAGTTTTTCGATTATTAAATGGCAGGTGCTATCAGCAATGTGTTTTAGTGTATTTTCCGTAAAAATGTCTCCTGACGTGTGTTCTCCCGCCATTTCTCTTGCTATTACGTTTAAAAGTGATGCTTTTTCCATCGGGAACATTAGATGCTGTTGTAATTTATCCAGGTCGTTTTGTGAATACACTCCACTCGTAGCTAGTCCTTCTATTGATTCAAAAGTCCAGCCGATTTTCGAATTTGGTTTTAACACATTCGGTGCTTCTGTTTTAATAGGTTTTGGTCCAAACTTTATCCATTCTTCGGATATTTTATAATATGTAGGTATTATAGAATTGCAATCTACTTGCATGCCTCGTTTTATTAAAATATGAGTTTTTGGTGTTAGAAACCAAGTTTCATTTCCTGCTAATACTGGTAAATGATTATAACATTCATTTAGATGTAAAATCTTGACTGTTTTTGGAAAACATTTTATGAGATGTACTACTTCTCCAGCAACTCTTACAATATATCCTGGTTGTTTCATGATATTATAGGAAAATTCATCTGGTGCTAACGTGGCTAAGGATAGGGAATTCTGGATAACCTTCCTTTCCAATTCGCATTTTTCCGTGATTAAATTTACGTATAAATTATTGGTTTGTTTTCTTAAATGTTTCTCGA
Source organism: Trichomalopsis sarcophagae (assembly GCA_024372645.1). Classification (NCBI taxonomy): domain Eukaryota; kingdom Metazoa; phylum Arthropoda; class Insecta; order Hymenoptera; family Pteromalidae; genus Trichomalopsis; species Trichomalopsis sarcophagae. The sequence continues at coordinate 30,336 of QLSS01000373.1, forward strand.
TGTATACAAACTTAGAGTTTACATAAGTAAATAAATCTAAATTTACAGAATGATCACTACTTACTCTATCGGTTTCGTAAAAATACATATTTAATTTGCTATCTCTCTCTGCAATGAATAATTTTGGGTGCTCTGTTCTTATGAATTCTCTATTATAATGCATTATTTTATTTTTAGTCGATAACGCGAATATGATATCATTAGATCTAACAGCATAAACAATTTCTTTATTTTCGTTACTAGTATATTTAGTCGCAATACCTTTAAATAAAGTGTCGTACGAATTTTTAAAGCATTCGTCTGTAGGCAGAATGTCCCAAAATGTATGACCGCCTTCCATATCCATACAGTTTTTATCCGAAAATTTACATACTACTCCCGAACTTAACATTAACTTATCATTATTTAAGTTTACTCTAGCTGTATTTCCTATTAATGTGATTTTTATTAAGCCATGATCAAACACTTTATTCCAAGAACCAAAACTATCGGCGTAGGAAGCGCCTGAACAAGATTTGCCCTCCGCACTTCCTGCGAAATCTATGCCTTTCGTCGTTGCTGCATTTATTTTTAAATTTGATATAGTATGAATGTTGTCATATTTAAAAATACCTGTTTCATGAATAGCTTTACATTGTTCATGACTTATCTCTTCAATGTACTGTTGCTCTGCATTTTCTGTTGGTATAAGATGTCCGAATATCCCGCAGTTGAAAATCGTTCTATGAATTTCGATTTTACATTGAATAATTGGTACCGTCCTGAAGTCTGCTATTTGGACGAGTTCTAAAGCGACGTTTGTCGAGTTTACTTGCGTGGTGTGGAAATCGCATTCTCCAGAGTCGAGTAGCGAAAATGTCGTAATATTCGGTGTTGCAGATCCCCAGTCATATCCAATAACTGCGATAGTTACTTTAATGATTGCAGTAAAAATTATTATGTTGATGATCATGATTATTTTTCCTAAAACAGAAAATAATATTAGTTTTTCTTTCTATAAATAATTAGTTTATTAGCATTCACTGTGTTTCGCTTCCCATTTTTGTTTATTGCGATATTGCTATTCTCGCCGACCTTTAGTATTTCAAACGGTCCCAAATTTTGATTTTTTTCTAACTTTCCGGATTTTGGTTCTTTTATGAGCCAAACTTGGTCCCCTTTTTCGAAATTTACTGGATTTATAAATCTATCATAATATTTTTTCGATTTTTCTTTCGCAAGTATCAAATTTTTTCGTGCTAGAGTAGCAATATCTTGCATATTTTTTACTAAATTTGTTATATAATTATTAAATGTTGGCAACTGTTCGGATGCCTTTAAAGCTTCACTTGAAGGGTAAATGGCATGCCTGGGCAATGGAGGCATGCCTCCATTGCCCAGGCTCCGTTATTTCCTTTATTTCTTTGACTCTATTTGCTACAAAAATACTCCAATTATCTACTTTATTGAGCCACGTGACGACCGTTGATGAGTCGGTCCAAAAATATACTTTGTCGCATTTTACGCTTAAGGCTTTTAAAACATTATTAGTCAGTCTCGCACCGATAGTCGCTGCTAACAATTCCAATCGCGGGATACTTGCGGATTTATTCGTTTCACTTTTAATGGTTGGAGCTACTCTAGTTTTCGTTTGTACGAAATGAACTTGAACATTAGGCCCTCTCTGAATTCTTAAAAAAATCACCGCTGCGTACGCGAGTTTGCTTGCATCGACAAATGTATGCGGGAAGATTTCGGTGCTCGAGTCTACGTCTCCTATCATGCAACGCGGTACTTCTATTTGACCTAAATTTTTTAGTTCTTCAACCCACTTTAAAAATTTCTCTTTGATATTTTCATTAACTTCCTCATCCCACGATACTTTAGCTGCCCATGTCTCCTGTAATAAAATTTTCGCGCCAAGCGAGACCGGACAAACGAAGCC